>JAODAL010015826.1:0-82584 GCA_025379985.1 Phyllomedusa bahiana
AAAATATATATATAATATATTTATATATAAAAATTTTATTAAAAATATAAAATTAATATTAATATATATATAAATATATATATATATATATATACACACACACACACACATCTCTTTCTTTCTCTCTCTCTCTATATATAGTATAATATATACACCTCTCTCTAAATATATATATATATATATATGTATATATATATATATATATAGATATATAAATGAATACGTCTCTCTCTCTCTCATATATATATATATATATATATATATATATATATACACACACACACACACACACACCTCTCTCTCTCCCCTATATGTATATATATATATATATATATTAAACCACACACAAGGCACGCATGCAGTAACAGCAGTAATACCATTCAAAAATACAGGTAGTCCCCAGGTCACAAACGGGATAGGTACTGTAGGTTTGCTCTTAAGTTGAATTTTTATGTAAGTTGGAACAGGTATATTTATTAAATGTAACCCTAAAATTTTTGGGGGTTTTGGATAGTGCAGGGAAGGGTTTTTACATTTGTTTTGCTATTTTTGCCCCTGTTTAGAAGATTTCACCTCAATTTCTGTATCTCATGTGCTGCTGTGGCATGCTGGCACTTGGTTATTATGGGGCATGACTCCGTGTGTGATGACAGCACACCCAGGCATGCCCCAAAAGTCTCCGTTTGTAACTAGGGGACGGATGTAAGTCGGAACAATGTAAGTGGGGTCTGCCTGTATTCCATTAATTCAATTTTTGCAAGGGTTTTTGGTTGAGGTTTACTATTCTTAGTAACAGCCGCTTATGCTTGTATACAGAAAAGTGAGTGTGTCTAGGTTAAGAGCACTTTCAAATATGTTTTATCTAAATGTAATTGTATTACTGCCATCAGTGATTTCACAGTTGTCCCAAAAAAGAAAAATCAGTGTTGGTCTATGTAACAATTATAGTCTATCCACTAAAAACAGACTGACGCATGATGGGTCCTTTAAGATTTAAATTTAATAATCCATCAGAAAGAGGCCTTGGCACCAATGTGAACACAGCCTTGTCCATTGTGCCATGCAATGTATTCTTACGGGGATGCAAACATACACACCATTGTAAGTCTATGCCTACAGGCCAACTTTAAAATTGGCCTGTAACGTATTTTTATTGATTTGTAGTCACTTTATGCAATAAAGATGTGACCTGAATTCTTCAGGATTTCTACTAGTCATGGTAACATATGGGTCATCAGTCCAGAAGTTCTAGTTAAAGCTGCATTTCCAGTTATCAGGTTCACTTTCTCCATTATGAAGTGAAAGTTGTTTAAACAAGTGTGTGTCCCGAGATAAACCTTATTGTTTGGGTGTCTGAAATAGTAAAATGTCCACTCATAACACAGCAGCTCCCAAAATTCAAAAACCTAATTTGACATATGCACCTCGCTGCAACACCACCATTATTTTTATATTCTATAAAGGAAAAAAAAATCTTATAAATTATATTTAAAATTATAATAAAAATGTATTATTTAAAAATAAACTATAAAGCCTATTTTGATGAACTGTCAGGAAAAATAGGAAAGGTAAAGACAAATACTAAGCCTTGTTAATGCAGACATGGGAAAAGCAAATGGGGAACCCTCAACGAACAAGGCTATGAAGGCAATCATTTACAAAAAAGGGATGAAGTATGATCCATACATACAAATATCCTGACTAAAGCACATTACCCAAAGTAGCAGCTGGTCAGCTAGGGTGCTTTCACATGGAGCATTTTTTTGCAGAAATATACAGCAATTAAAACTGTGTATTTCTGAAAAAAAAAAAAAAAAACTCTCCTTTTATAACCCTGTGTTGTGCTGTTGCTCTGTTATTCCTCCGAGACATTCATTACCAATCTGTCAGATGGGAGGTACCAGTTAGGGGTGTATCCCTGCACAGTCTTACATTGTCCTATCAGTACTGACAGGGACAGTGCTTTGAAAATTGGAATGGTAACACCCAGGTGACAGATTCAGGGATACATTTCTAGGGTGAATATCAGAGGAACAGCACAACCCAGAGATATAAGAGAAGATGTTCCCAGATTGTTATTTCACAGGGAACACAAGGATTTACTAACACAGATATGAGAGGCGATATCACAGGTCCTTATGTTTTGCCCGTTATGTTTTCTGACCCCTTTACCTGGCACTTTGGCCCACTTTCCTGATATGATCCTTGACTACATGCATGCACTCTACATCATGTCCCTTTCTGATATCTGTAGCACATCTTCTAGCAATTAGCAACTACTCTAAGGTATGTTCACAAGGCGAGTTGACTCAGTGTTGGGATACGTTTGTACACTCACCGGCCACTTTATTAGGTACACCTGTCCAACTGCTCGTTAACACTTAATTTCTAATCAGCCAATCACATGGCGGCAACTCAGTGCATTTAGGCATGTAGACATGGTCAAGACAATCTCCTGCAGTTCAAACCGAGCATCAGTATGGGGAAGAAAGGTGATTTGAGTGCCTTTGAACGTGGCATGGTTGTTGGTGCCAGAAGGGCTGGTCTGAGTATTTCAGAAACTGCTGATCTCCTGGGATTTTCACGCACAACCATCTCTAGGGTTTACAGAGAATGGTCCGAAAAAGAAAAAACATCCAGTGAGCGGTAGTCCTGTGGGCGGAAATGCCTTGTTGATGCCAGAGGTCAAAGGAGAATGGGCAGACTGGTTCGAGCTGATAGAAAGGCAACAGTGACTCAAATAGCCACCCGTAACAACCAAGGTAGGCAGAAAGAGCATCTCTGAACGCACAGTACGGCGAACTTTGAGGCAGATGGGCATAAGCAGCAGAAGACCACCACGGGTGCCACTCCTTTCAGCTAAGAACAGGAAACTGAGGCTCCAATGTGCCCAAGCTCATCGAAATTGGACAGTAGAAGATTGGAAAAACGTTGCCTGGTCTGATGAGTCTCGATTTCTGCTGCGACATTCGGATGGTAGGGTCAGAATTTGGCGTCAACAACATGAAAGCATGGATCCATCCTGCCTGTATCAACGGTTCAGGCTGGTGGGGTGGTGTCATGGTGTGGGGAATATTTTCTTGGCACTCTTTGGGCCCCTTGGTACCAATTGAGCATCGTTGCAACACCTTGTGGAATCTATGCCACGAAGAATTGAGGCAGTTCTGAAGGCAAAAGGGGGTCCAACCCGTTACTAGCATGGTGTACCTAATAAAGTGGCCGGTGAGTGTAGATGCGTGTTTGGATCCGTGTATTGGACCCTAAATGGACCCACACAGTCATCTAACAATGTGCAGTCTTATTTATATTGCTTTCAATGTAAAACACATATCAGCATTCAGACGGGTAATCACTGGTGCATGTTTACATGTGTCTTTCGGATCTGTTCAAAGAACTGTCATGTCAATTCTTCATCCGTTTGATGCAGTAGTCGCCCTATTTAAAACTATAGGGTGTGTTTCTACTGTAGCCAAAATGCATCCAAACACGCACCTGCGTGTTGGATGTGATTTATGCAGTGCTTTTGAATGCGTTTTTCGGATCTAAAACGGATCCAACACGCCGTGTGAAGATACCCTAAGGGTTGGGACCTGTGAACCCAAACACGAAAGTACATACTTGTGTGAGGCTTCCTTAGAAAGCCCTCAATATAAGTTTCATAACAAAATGCTTGTGTAATCCTCAAGCAATGTACAATAACTAAACAAGAATGAACTACTCTAAGAGTGTGTTCACAAAGCTTAATTGCGGGGCGTACAGTACGCCCCACAATTACGCCGGGTCTCGGGAGTCGCGCTGACCAGCGCTTACTTCTGCGGCGCAGGGGGATGGCAGCCCACCGGCCCCATAGACATGCATAACTCGCAGCGGAAAAGCGGCGTGAATAAATGACGTCATTTATCTCCCCGCGCGTACAATACGATAGTATTGTACGTCCGGTGAGAGGAGGCTTAATCCATAGTTCTCTATGAGAACTGTGGATTACCATAATGATTGGGGCACATTTTGCTCGTATTAGAGCGCAGTACGCGGCGAAATGTGTCCCAAAATAAGCTGTGTGAACATACCCTAAGCGCAGTCGTATAAAAACAATGCATAATTTGTTATGTCCACTACCCTTTATTATAACATATGACAATTCATAAAAGCTCCTGCCTTGTTCCTACATTAATGCAATAAGGAAAAAAAAATCCTCTACTGTTCTCAAGGCTCGCGCCATAATCCATATGCACCTGACACTGATCTTACCTGCAAATCCAACAGGAATAGGCGTGAAAAGTCTGTTGGAAGGGCAGGAAATGAAAACAAGTGCAGAACCTGAACACAACACCTTTTGTTAACGGGGAAAAAAGGAGCCCTGTCTATATTTTAAGCATAAATGACATGCAGCAGAATGAAAAAAAAAAAAAAAAAAAAACTGGAATACTGACACTTTTTCATTTTCCTTATTTGTCTTGGCGACCATCGGCGGCTGAGGTTTTGTTTATTCTTCATAACTTAGCTACCCGTTTGCAAAGCACAAACTTTACCTTTGTAAAAAAAAAAAAAGTCTGTGGCTTGTCCTGAAGATGGAAATTAATCTGCAGCCTGTAACAGTGTCTGGCCTTCCATTGTGACACACAGCACCCAGGCCTCTGCATTCTCGTTTTAATCCCGCAATTCAATGCCATTCTTAGATAGGGCTCAAATTGTAATGTAACCCATACACAGGGGTGTTTCGTGTCAGGAAGGGAGAAAATGATGCCCCATAAAGAAGCTGGTCTGCATTACAATACATAACCAAAGTCCCCCCTCACGCAGGAGCCTGAGAACAGCAGGGACGTGTGAATAATCTTCATTTTCTTAAAGAATTGATGCATTAAATCAAGACAATGGCGGAGAGCAAACTCCTTCCCGGTAATGATATGTTGCACATGCCACTAGATAATGGTGGAGGTGAATGTAACATAAGAGGGGATTGATGATAAAAATCCTATCTGCAATGACGTGACTGCTATTCTAGTCATTAATAAAGCAGAGCAATGAGAGACCTGGGTAATTATTGCACATTGTATAAATGTAATGCAAGGACTCCACCTAAATTCTGTAGATCACAATAATGAAAATGATTCTACAGCAAATGCAGTAAAACCTAGATTTCTCAGGCCTCTTCCTACTATAGAGATGACTCCTGAATTAGTAAAGGGGTTGCTTCTTTTTCCAGAAACACACCACATTTGTCCATTGGCTTTGGTATTGCAGCTCACCCCAAATCGAATGAATGCGGTAGAGCTGTAATACCAGGTAAGGCTGGATCCACACAGCACTGGACAAAAAACATCCGAAAGTCTATCCGTTTTTGTCTGATGCACGACCGCGGTTTTTATAACGCTTTGCGCAAAAAACATGGACGGCTTTCCCCTTTTTCCCCGCTGGCTGTATGGGAAAATGACGGAAAGACGCCAAGCGCCGGTGGTTTTTACAACATGTTCCTAAAACCACCGGCACCAGAAAACGAGCGTAAAAAAAAAAAACGTCCAAAACTCGACCAATTTCCGTCCGATGCACAACCGCGGTTTTTGTCACATTTTGCGCAAAAAAACATGGACGGTTTTTGTTTTTTTTTCCTGCCGGCTGTATGGGAAAATGACGGAAAGACGCCAGGCGGTGACGGTTTTTACATGTTCCTAAAACCGCCGGCGCCAGAAAACGAGCGGAAAAAAAACAACCTGTCTAGACTACAGGTGTTTTTTTTCTCCTAAAGTCTATGGGCTGGCTGAACGGTCGGATTTTCAGCGGTCTTAGAATACGATCGTTTTTCTATACTGTGTGGATGTAGACTAAAGTTATCAGAGAAAAGTGGTGCCGTACTTAATGAGGGGGGGAATTTTTGGACTGATTGCAGGGTCCCTCCACAATCAGGAGAATGAAGAGGTCCCAGCACTAATTTAGGGGTCCGGAACCCTTCAGCTCTTCTGAGCACAGTAGCACCCAGGAGCATCTTCTCTTGTAACTTTGGGTTGTGCCTCTGCTATTCCTTTTAGAAAGTTATTACTGAATCTGTCAGCTGGGTGTTACCAATCTTGGGTGTGACCTTGCCTGGTCTGACACCATCCAATCACTGCTGATAAAGCCAGTGTGTGCAGGTAATTGGCAACACCCAACTGACAAATTTGTCATTACAACAACAACAAAGGCAGATTCTACAGCAAATGCAGGAAAACCAGGATTTCTCAGATCTTTTCCTACCATAGAGATGGTTAATGAATTAGTAAAGGGGTTGCTTGTTCCCCAGAAACAGCATCATGCTTGTCCATTGACTATGTCTGGTTTTGCAGTTCACCCTAATTCAAATGAATGGGGTTTAGCTACAGTACCAGGTAAAGCCCACAGAGAAGGGGGTCGCTGTTTTAGTGTTAAAAAAAAGAAAGAAAAAAAAGACAAATTTTCAGTCCCAGGCAATCTCTATAATTATGTTTCACTTTTTACCATTGTCTTATTTATTTCAGATTCGGACTCTCCCTTTTAAGCATTTTGAAACATGTGAAGCCTGGTGACCACAGTACGTGTATTCAGAGGATGGTCATACAAAGGCGAACATAAGTGGTTGTTTGGTAATCTAACATTCCAGACAAAGTAGAAAACCAAAGAAAATCGAAAATCATGTCAAGGTGTGTAACATGGGTACTGCAGATCAGTTGGCCTTTAACAAAAGGCTAAAAGAAAGGCCAGCAACCACCACATGCTCAGCAGTAAACTGAAAGGAGTATTCCAAAGGGTTAGAATATTACTAGGATATGCCTTCTAATTATGATTAGTTGGAGTTCGATCTCTGGGACCTTCCACAATGAAGAGGTCTCGGCACTAATTTAGAGCTGCAGCCCCTTAAGGTATGTTCACACAGCGTGTTGGATCCAAAAAACGCATCCAAAAGCACTGCGGAAATCGGATCCAAAACACATCCAACATGCTGGTGCGCGTTTGGCTGCAGCAGACACGCACCCTGTAGTTTTAGATATGACAATTCTTAGAATGGATCCGAAAGTCGCATCATAAAGACAGAAGTAAACACGCACTGGCGATCACTCGTCTGAACACCGATGCATGTTTTACATTGAAAGCAATGTAATCACACTGCACATTGTTAGATGCGTGTTTGGGTTTGTTTAGGGTCCGAAACACTGATCCAATCAGGCATCTAATAGATCCAAAATCAGATCCAACACACCGTGTGAACATACCCTAAGGCTGAGTTCACACGGCTGAAATTGCCGGGACGTATTTCGCCCCGCAATTACACCGTGTGCACAGGGGGAGGGCGGGAGCAGCCCGCCGGCCCCATAGACATTCATTACTAGAGGCGTGTATTCGCCGCTAGTAATGGACATGTCACTTCTCTCCCTGCTCGCCGTATTGTGAGACCGGGGAGACAAGACGTAATCCATAGTTTTCTATGAGAACTGTGGATTACCGTAATGACTGGGACGTATCTCGCCCCATATTTTGCGCAATACAGCGTGAAGTACGGGGCGAGATACATCCCAAAATAAGCCGTGTGAACTCAGCCTAACAGTCTATCAGGGCACGGTAGCTACTCATAATGCAGGGAAACAGCTGTTGTCCAATCACTCAAAGTTGGAGTATATTCTAAGCGATACGCAATCACCTTACAAGATCAGAATACCGCTCTAACTTAGGCGCTGCTTTTAATTACTGTACAGCAACAAGAGACATCTTCACCAAACTCCTCAATCACCCATACTAGGTCTATAATTAAACTACCGCCAGAACTGGAGGAGTCTATCAGTTCTTGGCTATTCACGGTGTCACGGTGCAGGGAAGAACACCCAGTCCTCTTGGTCCATGAGAGAATTTAAAAATCTCCAGGATATGTATAAAAAAAAATTTTTAAAAAAATAATCAGCTTTATTATGTTCCATGGATGTCCATGCTATGTGCAGTCTTTAACTTGTGCTATTTTTTATGGGACATAATAAAGGCGGAATTTTTCTTCAATTTGACACTTGCTGGAGCTTATTCAATCAAGAACAGGAATAAACACAGACACTCGGGAGAAGGGAAACGTTCCCGATATTGGTGAATGAGGGGCATGAAAATGGCTGTATACGAGGACACCTTTGCTGCAGGTCAAGCTTCTCGCATCTCTGGCAAACAGCAGATTTTTGCTGAATGAAGGGGCCGAATTCAGAACATTTCTCTTTTTAGAGGACAATAAGTAATACATTGCTGCGTCATAGTTTCTCTCGGTTATAGCTCCTGGAGGGGCTCCTGAGCCTGGCAGCATATTCCTATACAACATGCTGTTCCCCCTTTTCACTTCACTATAGACACTTCAGATCTGGGTCAGCCTGAACCCGAACTGACTTGAATCTTGCCAAGATTTGTCAGCATACCAGTCAACCAATACGTGGCCTGACAGATTGGCAAATTTTATTCATCTTATATGTGGGCATGAGTCCTATAGGACGCCTACTGGATTGCTTGCTGGGTATGCTGACAAATTCAGACAAAATACAGGTGAACTGAATTTGGGTCAACCAGAATTCAAGGCACATCCCTAGTAGCCTCTGTCCTGTAATCAGTCCCGGTTCACGTCTATGTTGGAGTCTCTGTTGCAGAGGCAGCTCTGGATACATTGCACTAACGGCACCTGATAGACCACAGCGCCTACAATGGGGTCCGTTCGGCTTCTATCATAATATCTGTCATTTTAAAGGTGGAAAAAATAGCGTTGCATGCTGCGACACTTTTTCCACCATTTGCAACAGGATCCGTCTCTAAATACAACCTCTAATGCAGATGTGAACCAGGCCTTACAGAGTACACGGTCAAGTTAGGATTTATCACATCTGTCACGTGATACTGAGACTTGTAGTCCCACAGCTAGATGCAAGACCCTAACACAGGGGTGTCAAACTGCGGCCCTCCAGCTGTTGGGAAACTACAATTCCCATCATGCATTTGTAAAATCTATAACAGTGGGCATGATGGGAATTGTAGTTTCCCAACAGCTGGAGGGCCGCAGTTTGACACCCCTGCCCTAACAGATCACAGGTGAACCAATCTTCCATGGGTACCGGAACCAAAAAGCTGCCCTTGCTTGCTTTCTCTAATGCGATCTGCTAATTATAACAGTTAACAGGTCTCCATTCTACGAATGTCTTACTCGCTTCTGCATTTTCTCAGGTTGTTCAACCAGTAAGTCTTCCTCTGGGAGGGGAATGGTTTTTTTTGCGCAATTCCCTTCAGGCTATGGCCATGAAAACAAATCTTTCTTGTGTTCTGCTCTTCCCAGTTAAACAAGAAACTTGATGGGCCCTGATTCCCAGCATCAGGTGCAGCACCAGCCAGCTTGCTGAACTGATTCTTCAGGTTACTTGTCATTCCTGTGTGGACACAAACAAAAGATGCCATTCATTAGCTGGCTAATTATTCCACACATCCACAGCTTTGTTTTGCCCTATGACAGTTATCTCTACGTTCCCAAAAGGTCAGGATGTGTGAAAAATGACATGCAAAGCAAAAACAAACTCTTTATATTTAGGAGACACAATGCTGCAGTTACAGCGGCTGACCATAAACAGGAGTGGCGCTGTTTCATCATCTACAACAGCAGGCTCCAGCTGATATGTCTGCAGTTATAACACAACTACCCCTGTTTTCCCGAAAATAAGACATAGTGCATTTTATTTATGCAATTCAGAGTTTGCTGCTTATGCTGATGTTTGTGATGAAATCACTACAGTATATTAATAAATGTGGATTTTTGTTCAACTGTAAATGTGAATTCTTGTTCATGGAAAAATAAAAACATCCCTAAAAATAAGTCTTAGTCGTCTTTTAGGAGCAAAAATTAATGTAAGACACTGTCTTATTTTTGGGGATAACCGCTTCTGATAGCTGCAAGAAGAACCTCTTGGAAGTAGTGGCTTGTTTGCTGTTGTACAACTACCAAGAAGCCCTTTCTGTAGCTAATCAGAACATGTGGGGACTTGTAGCTTTGTAACAGCTGCAGAGCTACAAATTAGCGATGGAAATATGCAGAACAGTGCTGGGCTCTGTACATATCATATTTGGGGGACTATGCTTGGTGTATGCATTCAACAGTGCTGCCGAACCCATGTATACAGCGCTGTGTAAAAGTTTAACAGGTGTGGAAAAAATTCTGCAAAGGAAGAATGCTTCCAGACATAGAGGTGTTAATAAGTCTATTTTTTTTTCAATTAAAAAAATGCAAAGTAAATGAACAAAATAAAAACCCTCAATAAAAAAAAAGTATTGGTTGTGCCCCGGCCCTTTCCCTTTTTGGAAAGCCCGGAAGTGACAAAGTCCCCCCCAACCAGAGCCCCGACCCAACTTTCCTCCAATCTGTCTGGGATTACATAAAGGGGATGTGCCCACAGCGTTTTTCAATCCAAAAAATGTATTGAAAAGCACTGTGCAAAACGTATTCAGACATGTACCCAAACTGTGCTGCGTGTTAGGAGACGTTTTCTGTGCAGCAGAAAGGCACCCTATAATTTTAAACAGGGTGTATGATGCATAAAACGGGTAAAGTTTTTGGCATTTTCAGTTCTTTGATGGGATCTTTTAAACGCATCAGAAAACGCATGAAAAACCCATGTATTGTCAAACCCCCGAAAATGTATTTTACATTAAAATTTCAATGTAAATCACACTGAGCACATTTAATTTTTTTGTTGGGGCCCCAAAAAAACGAACCCCAAAAAAACGTTTAAAAAACGGCGTGTAACTTTTCCCAAAGTGACGGGAAGGGGAAACCAAAGAGGGTTTGGGCTTACTTCTCCAAGATGTTTGGAACAACCTCCCTGCTGAGGTCCTTCAAAAATGCAGACAAATGTACATAGAAGGCTTTTTGCTTGGGTTTTGAACGGGAAAGAGTGGTTCCCAAAACCCAAAAAAATGATTTAATTTCTCCCCAAACAATTTGCCAATTTCACCTCCATTGACGGGCTAAAGGGGTTTCCCCTTTTTCCGAAAGAAACACAATTTTTTGCTTATCGAATGAATGGATATTGGCATGTCCGGGAAAAAAACACTTTGAAACAAATGTTCCCAAAAACCTTTTCTGGAAAACACAAGTGATGGGCAAAGTTATGTCTGGGAAAATTTTTCTTTGGGAATTGGTTTTTTGGGCCCCCTAAACCCTATGGGGGGCATTCTCAATTGATTTGGGCACGAATCCATCCTTGTAGATCACGTACACCCATACATGCAAACCCTCTTTTCTGCAGATGGGATCTTCCCAAACAAGAAAAAAAGAATGTGTCAAAACCCGGGGAAAAAATGTTAAGATATTTTTGGAAAAGGAAAGCCCCAAAACTTTTCCCAAAAATATTTTCCTCTTAAATTTCCCCAGAAAAAACCTAATTAGGTGGGACCTCCTCCAAATTTTTGTGTTTCCCTTTTTTTGGGTCCCCCCCACGCACCTTTCCCGCAGCTGGGGGTGCATGAGCATGGGTTTCCCAAAAGCTGTGACCCCCTGTCAGGACCCTTTTTGAGTCACTCCCAGCCCCCCTACTGCTATCCATGCTGAACCCTGGTTTTTCTGGGGTATAAAGCTAATGGGATAATAATGTGATTTGGGCGGGGTTAGAGTTGAATGGATACTGTGTGTGTTGGGGGGGGGGGGGGAAGGGGGAAATATATATATATATATATATATATATAAATATATATATATATAAATTTTTTATTATATATATATATATAAATAATTATAATATAAATTTTTTTATATATAAATAAATATTAAACTTCTAGTCCTCTGTTTTAATGCAGAGTGGGGGTCTCCAAAGGGTTTTGAGTGGGAAAATGGATACTGGTGGGGGGATGGAGGGGGGATAGATAGATAAAATTTGATAGATAGATAGATAGAACCCTGTTTTCCCCCCAAAATAAGGGCACCCCCCAAAAAAAGGGCCCAAAGGGGCATTTTTAGTTAAGCAATTTTAAGGGTTTTGGGTGGGTTATTTCTGATGTTTGTGATGAAATCACTACAGGATATTAATACATGGGTTTAGGTTCTGTTTTAACAAAAAAAAGTGAAAATTGTTCTTAGAAAAAAAAACACCCCCTAAAAATAATCCCTTAGCTCGTTTTTTTAGGACAAAAAAATTTAAAATAAGACAAAGGGCTTTTTTTTCGGGGAAAAAAAGGGGAATATGAGGGTAGATAGGAAAAACGATAGAAAATTTTTGATAGATTTATAGATAGATATGGAAGATTTATAGATAGATATGGATCGATAATCATAGTTTTCCAACTTTTGAAAAAAAAAAACAGGGGGACCCCTATAGCGTAGCGTAGACGCGCTGTGCAAAAAATTTTTAATGGGCACGCCCCTCTTTACGGGAGGCCCCAACCCCCTTTAAAAAGCCAAAACCCACTCCAAAACCCAACTGTAATGGCTTTGGAAGAAAGCCCGGTAGATGCCCCTTTTTCCCGGTAGTAGCCCCCCCTTTAAAAAAAGGGAGTGCCCCCTTTCAGGCCGGTAGGTTTCCCCCTTGTAGCCAAAAAGAAAAGCCCCCCTCTGTACCAGGTAGATGCCCCCCTTTATTAGCCAGGGGAGTGCCCCCCCTTTTTTTTTGGGCCGGTAAAATGCCCCCCTTTTTTTGGGCCGGTAGATGCCCCCCCTGTTTGGGCCCGGGAAGGCCCCCCCTGTTGGCCCCGGTTTTAAAGCCCCCTTGTTGGCCAGGGAGAAAGGGCCCCCTGGGTTTGGGCCAGGTAGATGCCCCTCTGTTGGGCCCGGTAGATGCCCCCCTCTGCGGCCAAGGGAGATTCCCCCTCAGGGTTGGGCCCGGTAAATTCCCCCTCTTTTTCCAGGGAAATGCCCCCATTGCTTTCCAGGTAGTTCCCCCCTGTTTGGGCCCGGGAATGCCCCCATTGTTTAAAAGGGGTGCCCCCCCATTTTTGCCCGGTAGGGGCCCCAATTTTTTGCCGGTTAAATGCCCCCATTGTTTGCCAAAGGGAAGGTGCCCCCAAAAGTTTGCCGGTAGTGCCTCCCATTTGTTTGCCCCGGTAAATGGCCCCCCCTGTTGCCAGGATGCCCCCCATTGTAGCCAGGGAGTGCCCCCCTTTTAGCCAGGGAGTGCCCCCATTGTTGCCAGGGAGTGCCCCCTTTAGTAGGCCCGTAGGCCCCCCATTTGTAGCCAGGGGAGTCCCCCCTTTGTTTGCCCGGTAAATGCCCCCCATTATAGCCGGTTTTTGCCCCCAATTTTTAGCCAGGAAAGGGCCCCCCATTGTTTTCCGGGGAGTGCCCCCTCTGTTTCCATTTAACCCCCCAAATTTACCAGGTAGTTCCCCATTAGTAGCCAGGTTTGTACCCCCATTAGTACCCAGGGAGTGCCCCCCTTGTAGGGCCCCGGTAGTTCCCCCAATTTTTCCAGGTAGTTCCCCCATATTTTTAGCCAGGGGAGTTTCCCCCTCTGTTTTCCCCCCGGGAGACCCCCCCGATTTATAGCCAGGTTGTGCCCCTTTTTTATTTTCCAGGGATCCCCCCCTTGTAGCCAGGTTTGTAACCCCCCTTTAAATAGCCCCGGTTTGTGGCCCCCTCTGTTGCCAGGTAAATTCCCCCATTGTAGCCCCGGTTGACTCCCCCTTGTAGCCCCGCATTTCCCCCCCAAAACTAATAAAAAAAAAAATAATAAAATCCCCTTACCGACCAGGACCTGCCGGCGGCCCCTCCTGGACAACTCCTCTCAGGGTCACAGGGGAAGTGAGTGCAGCCGCACGTCACTTCCCCCTTTTACGCTGACCTTAAGTACGGCGCCACAGCGACGCCGGAAAATACGGGGGAGGAGGGAGCGATCCCCTTTTCCTCCTCCCCGAAACAGCGAGGTTTTGGGGGGGTGAAGCGGGCGCCAAACGCCCGCTTCACACGCTGTTAGAACGGAAACCCCGGCGCCCGAGTAGCGCACCAGCGTTCTATGGCGCCGGTGTCAAATTTTAAAGGGGCCCCGGGAAAAGCGGGGGGGACCCCAAATAGCGGGACCCCCCAGCCAAAAACGGGAGAGTTGGCATGTATGCGATAGATAGATATGAGATCGATAGATAGATATGAGATAGATAGAGGTATGAGATAGATAGATAGAGGTATGAAGATAGTAGTAGAGGTATGAGATAGATAGATAGAGGTTTTGAGTAGATGATAGAGGTATGAGATAGATAGATAGAGGTTGAGATAGATAGATAGGGGTATGAGATAGATAGATAGAGATATGAGATAGATAGAGATATGAGATAGATAGAGGTATGAGATAGATAGAGATATGAGATAGATAGGTATGAGATAGATAGGTATGAGATAGAGATAGATAGATAGATATGAGATAGATAGATATGAGATAGATAGATATGAGATAGATAGATATGAGATAGATAGATATGAGATAGATAGATATGAGATAGATAGATATGGGATAGATAGATATGAGATAGATAGATATGAGATAGATAGATAGATATGAGATAGATAGATATGAGATAGATATGAGATAGATCTTGCCCTACCTCCCCCCACACAGTATCCACTTTCACTCTAACTCTGGAGACCCCCATACTCTGGATTACACAGAGGATCTAGAAAGTACGAGCACAGCCATATACAGCACCCCTCTCGACCATGTCTAGTACTAGAGCAGCCCCTCAAACATGGATGGTGGGGTGTCATGTACTGCAGTGCCAGATAAAGAGCGTCTAAAAGATGGGAGCAGCACTAGAAATAACCAAAGATCTGACTTCTACAACTTATCTGATCGACAGGGCAGAAGGACAATTCTGGAAACGTCTCTTAGCATCAGGATAAAAGAAAAAGGCAACATCTAGCCTACAATAGAGAATGTTTCTACAGAAATAGACCTCTCAATAGTCTGCAAACAGCATCCCGGCATAGTCGCAGCCTGGAGCCAGCAGTGTACGTTGTTATCCCTTCAGAAAACTGTATTGACTATAAACAAGCTGTACTTACGTTTCATTTTTATAAACCTCGATCTGGCCTTCCGATTATAGGACAGGATTCTTTCACCTTCCCAAGAAAATCTGCAATGAAAAGGGAAATACTAACAAACTGAAGGGGTCAGGGCATATACCTGAATTATAGCTACAAATAGGCTGCAGTCTGTAGAATCCTAGCACAATCTGTGCCAATGCGGCACTGTGCAGACTTGAAAGGAGTTCCTTGGTTTTATACAAATAAATCTTAAAGGGGTTGTCTCACTACATTGATTCATCTTACCTCAGTCCTGTTTTTTTGGTTTCATTTTGAATTCAGGGGCGTGTTTACTGGCTTCTACAAGGCTGCAGTAGAAGCCAGGCCTGTAGCTATAGCAACCAGTGCTGGCAGCCTATCAGGAGAGATCAAACAGGTCTGTAGCTATAGCAACCTGAGGAGCTGATGCAGCCCATACAAGAGGGGATATTTCAGAATAGATAAGGCACTGCTAATGGACATATATTGCAAAGTGACTTGTTTTTTGCAAAATCTTTAACATAAAAAGCAATCCTTGTAGTGAGACAACCCCTTTAAGGTTTGTGTAATGAAAGGTTCTGCAACTTTCCTGTTTCCTTGAATTTGAGGTCTCTAACCATTATCTAGATCTGTGTTTTCAGGCTGTGGATGGAAAATTTCACCTGTACACACCTAATCCCCCACCCCCCCACCCCAAAGATAAACGTTTGGTATGATTGACTCTAGTCTTCATTCTTTGTGAGCTAAATAGATCAGCAGAGTCACAATTCTGCCTGGGGTCTTGTCATTATATAGGTACAGCCCTGTTCACTTACCATATACATCCTCCATTTAAAGGGGTGTTCTTACAATGCACTTTGATAGAATATGCAATAAGAGTGTGAAAGATGCAAGTTCCACCTCTAAGACTCCCACCTGTCTTAGCCAAAATAGTGAGCCGGTCACGCTTGCACATGACTCTCCATCCTGTTCCATGGTAGCTCCAAGTACAGGTGAGCAGTGTGTTCGGCTCTACTCTGAACTCGTATAGAACTGAATGGAGAGTCATACACAAGCGTGACCAGCTCTCCATTCTGAACCAAGATTTTTGGGGGCCTGTTCCTAAGACTTGTGCAGGTCCTATAGGTGGGACCCGCACCTATCACACTTTGATAACATATCCTGTCTATGCAGGAACAGACAACTACCAGGCCATCAGAAGCTAAAAGGACACAATTCTAGAGCCTGCAACCTTGTGGACACACTTTGCATGCACATCAGTAGCTTTCCCGGGATACATGCTAAACCTAGATGTGAACAGGGCCTAAAACGTATTAGCCTAGAGTCCAGGCTGTTTATCTCATAGAGGATTGCCTGGACTGGACACAATTATAAGTTGTCTGAATGGCATTTCAGCCCTGATGAAAACAAGAATTTTTTTTATTCACTGTCAAACAGAAATTTAGAAATTGTGAGCAACGAAGTGATCAGAAAGTTGCTGAACTTTCTCTTCATTGTGCACGGATTAAAAGTTGTTCAAGGATTAGGGTGATTTTTTTTTTTTTTTAACAAAAATATGTTTTTCCAAAAACACCACCCTGATAGTCAATAGGTTATGTATGGCATTGTACTGAAAAAAAAACCCAGTACTTGGTCTGCACATCCAAAAGGATTTTTTAAGAAGAAAACGAGCATAGGTGCACGCTGGTGTGGCAGTAAGGGTCCATCCCCACGGCACAGAGCAAATACCAGTGCACACGGCGGCCGAGGGAAGGCTTTTCTCCGCTGTTTGTGGGGAAAAGCCCTCTCCCTTCGCATCGCCGTGTTCATAGTCCACCCGAAAGCCGGGCGGAGGAATGAACGTGTTCAATGTTGTTCGGACCGCCGGCAGTCTAAAAAAACATACTTGGCGGAAAAACCGTGCAGTGGGGACCGCTGCACGGATTTTCCATAGAGGTCCATTGTAAAGTTTGACTGACGGTTTACAGACAGTTTTCAAAATCGAAAACCGTCTGTGAAACCGGCCAAAAACCCTTGCTGTGGGGACAAGCCCTAAGCTACAAACACTATCAAATATCAGCAGCACACTACTAGCACTAAAAAAAAAAAAAAACAGTTAAAGGGAACAGGAATTATTGGAAAAGCAATTCTACTACATTAGATACATGAAAACTTGAGGTTCTTGTATATTTTTGATCAAAACTGGAATAAGCCAACCTGCTGTCAACAAGGCAACCTCATTACAAATGGGAACCTACTTTATAGTCTTACCTCTTTTGGTGCCTGTTTAGACCTCCACATTTCAGGGAGAGAAGATTCCAGCTACAAGCTACTCTGCATCGATTTAAAAACCTGTACAGATGGGCGGAGTGCAAAAATCTATGTTCATTTTTTTTTTTTAATTTTAATCTTTTTGGATGTGCAGACCAAACATTGCTTTTCTATACTGTTTGTATGGGGGAGTGGCTTCCCCCACTTTGGTTTTTGCCGTATACCGATCTGCCATAGTTTTTAAATCAATGCAGAGTATCTTGTAGCTGGAATCGTCTCTCCCTGAAATGTGGATGTCTGATCAGGCACCAAGAGAGGTAACGCTATAGAGTAGATTAGATTCCCACCTGTATTGGGGTCGCCTCGGCATAAGCAAGTGGGCTTATTACAGTTTTGATCAAAAATGTACACTAAGAACCAAGTTTTCAGGTATCTAAAGTAGCAAAAATGCTTTTCCAAATATTCCTGTTCCTTTTGACTGTTTTTTTTTAGTGCCAGTAGAGTGCTGCTGATATTGGATTGTGTTGGCAATGTATTGAATCAGAGTGATCTGGAGCTGCAGATACAATCGTGGAAGAGAGTTCTACTGTTTGTGGAAACAAAGGAAGAGACCATTTATTGGTATTTTATTTACCTAAAACCAAAATATTTAGTCATATTTTGAAAAACTAACATATGCATCTAAATGTATATTCACACGCCTAATTTTTATTCAAAATCCACGTTAAAATAAGACACTGCACTATTGACTTCAGTGGGAAAAAACATGTGAAATACATGAAGATGTGACACACTGCACAGTATGCTCTGCATAAAATCCACATGTGGAAAAATACACAGGAAAGAGAACAATGCAGACTACTATTGAAACTGATGGGAGGCATACAGATTATCTGTAGATTTTTCTGTGCTAAAATGGTTGTAAAGTTCTGGAACTTCAAAAGGGTCCCTCAACATGCAATATTAATTTGGTTCCAGGATGACCAGTGTATGTTGAAACCATAACTATGGAAATTTGGTAATTGGTTCCTAAGCTACCAAAATGTCCCCAACATAAAAAAGGAGAAAATGAAGCAGAAAACTAATACATATAAAGCAAGTCCTTACAACATCAGAAGGAGCTGCTGGAAGCTGGAAATCACTTTCTATGATGAGGACTGGAGCTTCTTGGGTCACCTGGTGCCCAAGGAGTCGCTCATCCTGGCACATTTAAGAGCAGTACAGGACATGTAGTACCTCACTGTATTGTAGAAAGGCGCTACTAGACCACCAATCACTGCATGCACCTCACTAATACATGTAAGAGCAGTACAGGACATGTAGTACCTCACTGTATTGTAGAAAGGCGCTACTAGACCACCAATCACTGCATGCACCTCACTAGTACATGTAAGAGCAGTACAGGACATATAGTACCGCACTGTACTCTAGAGAGGCAGTACTAGACCACCAATCACTGCGTGCATCTCACTAATACATGTAAGAACAGTACAGGACATGTAGTACCACATTGTACTGTAGAGAGGCGCTACTAGACCACCAATCACTGTATGTACCTCACTAATACATGTAAGAGCAGTACAGGACATGTAGTACCGCACTGTACTGTAGAGAGGTGCTACTAGACCACCAATCACTGCATGCACTTCAAATAATATAGAGGTTTTACAAGTAAAATATTCATAATTGGTTGAATCTTCTATCAATCACATGAGTGCCTGTGACATTGTATGGCGATGGTGATATCAAGATACAATGTCCCAGAAAGATCATGGCATGGTGAGAATATTGTATCCCAAGGCCATTGTAAGTTGAGGGATCACTGTATTTAATCTTTTTTTTTTTTTTTTTTTTAAGTTATCAACCCCTTAGCTATAAAATTAATATCAAATTGTACCAGAACTTCTATCCGGCCATTTCTTCGTCTCATCTGCTTCCAGAAAGCTGTGTAGCAAGCAATATATCTGCCAGCACTACAGATCCGAGAGGGGGTGTCACTAATGTTTTCCCAAACCCTTAAAGGATTTTTGCCAACAAGTGAGTTCCTCACCTAACAGGCTGATACTCTCCTCTTGAGGCCTGAAAAAAGGGTCCTTGTGTTTCTGTGTTTAAAAAAACAAGTACCTCCTCTGTGATGTTATTACTACACCTCCCATGCACGTTCCTGATACTCAGTCTCTGCAGTTGAGCAAACATTGTTTTGCTAATCCACAGAGGAGAACTGTATTGTGCACAAGCTATATGCGTTTTATTTTTCCCTCTTGTTTGCTCAGGAGAGAAGATAAGCTCAGCAGGCAGCCTTCTTTCATTCCTTCACAAAGAGAGAGCTGGAGGGGGGCTGAGCAGTGTTGCAGGGAGCGTCTGCATGTTTTCTCAGATAATAACATTACAACCAGTGGATTCTCTATACAAAAGATACAAGATCTTTCTCCCCAGTCCCTTCAAAGCTCATTATTTATGTTTCCTGCCATCAGATAACAAGTGCAAACAATGGCCAGATCAGCTCCTGTCAGCTCCTGGTCGTGTGTAATGTGAACTGTCAGGTAACCAAGGGCATGTAAGTCCGGCTGTAGCTGTCACAGTGCGTTATAACCTGAAGATCTGACATTCAGGATTAGGATTACACTCAATCTACCAGGGGAATCTGGAAACTGATATGGAAAGTTTATTTCTATGTGGAAGGTCATGTGTATACGTCTGGTTTCCACCCATATACCCATACCATACCAGTGGGTATTTGGCTTCCTATCACCTATGTATGTCTGAAATCAGGGAATTTGACTGTGAGCCCCATGGGCGCCAGAGACTGATGAGCAAAGGGGGAAGGGGGGAATAAGAAAAAAAATATAACATTGTTCTTTCTGCAACAACCATACCAAAAAACACAAAAAAAACGAAATCGCACACACCTGGCCTGTTCTTCCTCTAGTTTCGTGCAAGCTTCGTCCATACACGGTTTCACGGTCATGTACCACTTTCTGAAATTAAATATTGTTGTTTCTGAAAGAATAATGAGTGAGATATGAAAATCGACTACAGGCATTCTCTATAAGGGAGAGACACTTAGGTGTGGAAGCAATAAGCTTAAAACAAAGCAAATCCACAGTCGAGTCACATTATTATGACCACTTTCTACTTTCCACCTAGGCAGCTCAAGAAGGAAGCCAAGTGTGGTGAGCTGGCTTGGTGGGTATATAAGGTGTGGGATAGGCTGTCTGCAAACATATCCCTCGTTGCCATCATGGGTAAAAGGACTGATTTATCAAGGTTGCAAAAAAAAATTTAAAAATATTGTTTTTTGGGCCAAAGATGAGGGGATTTCAGAAACTGCGCAATCTCTGAACTGTTCACGTGCTGCTGTGGTGAAAGTGTATTGTGAGTGGACAAATAGAGCCACTGTGAAAAAGTGATGTGGAAACTGCAGAGCACCAAGGGCCACATATAAGAAAACTGTTTAGGTCTAAAACTCACTCTTTTGCCCGTAGGTTACTATGGGCAAAAAAGTGAGTTTTAGACCTGAACAGTTTTCATACATGTGACCCCAAGTGTCACTAATGTGAGAAGTGAATTTTGAGGGTGAGGGCAGACCAACAGAGTATAGCGGAGCGGCTCACCATCAAATGAAGAGGGCAATAAGAAATGTGTTAAAAAAAAAAAAGTTCAGTGTGTGCACACGGTGGTGGCTCTGGATGGTAGTCATAATAATGTGACTTGACTGTAATATTTTTGTTATCAAGAAACAATGGCTTGCTTGCAATGTCCCAAAATTGGACTTCTATAAATCAATCTTCAAACTTGGTAACCTGACTGACCAAATCACTAGCTATATCACTGACCTGCAACTTGTCATTCTCAAGATGATGTGAAGTCTTAGGGTATGTTCACACGGGGTAATTTCGGCGCCTATTTGAGCTCTAATACGAGCGAGATGGGCGCCGAAATTACGGTAATCCATAGTTGTCATAGGGAACTATGGATTACGCCTCCTCTCCCCGCTCGTACAATACGATCGTATTGTACATGCGGCGAGATAAGTGACATGTCAATTATTTGCGGCGAATACGCGCCGCGAGTAATGAATGTCAATGGGGCCGGTTCCGCGGGAGTACGCGCGTCTTAGCGCGAGCTCCCAAAAGACATGATGTACTGTGGCGCCTACTGTACTGTGTGAACATACCCTTCGCATGCTACGAAGGCCAAAGACTACAAAGGCATGATGAGAGTTGTAGTCTCAACTGTTGCGATACTAAAATTTGGAGAGCGCTGTGCTTTATAACCTGAATATTCCCAACAGAATTAACCATGGACAATCATAGATTACCATAATGTTGGCTGATTGTGTTTGAATGAACAACAGGTCCTACTTTAGGTCAGATAAATTGTATGCTTTATGTATAGTGAGAGTGGGATAAGTGGCGCCCAGACATCTCCGTGTTAAATTACTCTGGAGGAAGAAACGGTAGTGGAAAGCTGAAAAGGGTTGCTTGATCCAGAAAGCCCCTTTTGTGGTACATAAAGATGACTGAGGGTGGCCCCTGCTTAGTGAAAATGGTCAGAAGGCTTCTGCTTAGGAGGATACAGTAAATATCAACATTACAAATGGTCGCCCACTCATTCTGCAGCTTACAGGGAATGCACTATGCTGCGCGCAGCTCTTTGCTGATGTAACCCGAAACAATGCATTCCTATGACTGAAATTAACTGGTATATACTACATTCTAGTGACTGCACAAAAGTTCCAACAATTAGAATATAACATTGGTCAGCACAGTTATCAGTCACATCAATGGCAGGATCCCCTAGAGCAATGTTTCTCAACTCCAGTCCTCGGGGCCCACCAACAGGTCATGTTTTCAGGATCTCCCATAGAATGCACTGACCATAATGATATCACCTGTGTCAGGATCTCCAACAGAATGCATGGATAATAATTACATCACCTGTGCAATACTGAGGAAGTCCTGAAAACCTGGCCTGTTGGTGGGACTTGAGGACTGGAGTTGAGAAACACTGCCCTACAGGGTAAATGCAGGCAGGGCACATGTTCATCGTGTACACATCGCAGACAGGCCGCAGATCCTTACCCTCCTCCTGGAGATTTAGTATTTCCGCAAGATCTGATAATTGCCTGGAAAATGAAAAAGATTAGAGCACTTACTACATAAAAAAAAAACAAAATCTGCATGATCTAAACGCATCCAAATTTTGCACTAAAAATCTGGGACAATTTAGGGTATGTTCACACAGCGTCTTGGATACGTTTTTTGCAATACATAACACGTATTGAGTTAAACGCATTCAAAAATGTGTGGTATGTTTTTGGATATGTTTTCTGCATTGCAAAAACCTGTCCATATTATTTCTATGGGCTTTTCAATGCGCAAAATGGATCAAGAATTCACGTCAGTTCTTTGAAAGCATCCATTTTATGCAATGCAAAAACGTATGTAAAACACGTATCGTCGTTTAGACGATACGTGTTTTACATTAAAATCAATGTGATCACACTTGAACATTTTAGATAAGTTTTGGGTTCCTTTTTTTCGGTACCCAAAATCGTATTTAACAAACGCCGTGTGAACATACTCTTACAGTACAATACATAAGCATAAGGTTGTCAGAACCCAATGATGATGATGGTGGTGGTGGGGATCAGCACGGGATTCAGAGCAGGTCATGGATTTTTGAATCCTTGGCAACCCTGCAGAATCCAGATTTGTGCCTACATCTATGTAGACAGCTTGCCATGACAGTCGGGACCAGCCTAGAGAATGGGTGGTCCCATTGCCTACGCAAGTGTGGTGATGCAGTAAGTGGGTTGTCTGGTGGTCAATGGAACGATCATACTAGAAGAAATTTTAAGGGTGAATGCACACAGGATGGATTTGCACAAGGAGTTCACAGCGGATTACACTACCAGCCATGTGGATGGGATTTTAAAAGCTTCGTGGCAGAAATTTTCCATGTTAAAACTGACCTGTAGTTAGGATTTTTTATTCTGCAGCATGTATATTGTGATTTTACTGCAAGTTCTACCCTATTGAATGGAGTAAAATCTACACCCAAATCCAAACAATCTGTTGAAGATTTACCTGCAGATTTGGAAAATTTCCACAGCAAGTCTATACCGTGCTCATTCACCATAAAGGAAAAGCTTCTGGTATGGTACACCGGCCTAATCACCTGCACTGCAGCTCTCTTGCTGTTATCACTGTATTAACATCTTTTGCTGCTTCTTACCCATATACAGCTTCCTAGCATAACCCATTATGAGAATATACATATTAAATATCTGGGCTTTCCCATTATATGC
The DNA here is from genome assembly GCA_025379985.1 of Phyllomedusa bahiana. Lineage (NCBI taxonomy): Eukaryota > Metazoa > Chordata > Amphibia > Anura > Hylidae > Phyllomedusa > Phyllomedusa bahiana. The sequence goes on from JAODAL010015826.1 coordinate 23,553, forward strand.
TTGGAAGAGAAGGAACAGCAGCTACAATATGAGATAAAGTCACCGGACTCAGGAGCAGGTCATATTTTATACCCAGGAGTGATAAGGCTTATGGTAGTGCCACAATAGCCCAGCACTGAATACGATTTCTATGGTTTCTGCTTTTGGAGATCTTTTTGCTGAAAGAGTGCTTGACTATGTTCACCATAGAATGTCCTGCTGATGGCATGATCAATTATAATCTGCACGGGAAACCCGGCAGCATGTGTTTAGATTCCTAACAGGGGAAATGACGCATTACATGGCGTACATTGCAATCAATGAACTCTTCTAAAAGGGGATGTCTCACTACAACAAATAGCTTTTAAAATGTAGGGAACACTAAATGAAGACGTTTTCCAAATATATTACTTTGTTCATCTTTTTTTGTTAAGGAGCTACAAGTGATTTGATCACCTTCTGAGGGCTCTCAGGTTTCCCAAGTGACCGACCTGTGTACTCCTTCTCTCCTGCTGTATGTTCTAGCAGGGAGTGAAGTCATCACACAGATCATGGCAGTGTGAGAGCTTGTGTGTTATCTGATTTTTCAGACAAAAGACAGTAATTACTGTTTACATTAGGTCAGAACCTTCTCTGGACATCAGAAAAGGTAAATTATAAACAGAGAAGTCTGAATCCACGAAGCTCATATGCTAAATTACAGACATTTTGACCAGGAAGTAACAGAGCAAAGCAGCATTATTTCATTCATGCATCCTATGAAACGTTGAGATGAGACAACCCCTTTAAGCCATAGGCAAACTTAAACTCTATCAGTTCTCAATCTATAAAACACTAAAACATAACTTTTATTATATATAACACTTAACCTCTATACACACTATTTAAAAACCTGATTTCTAACCTCTCAATTTTTCCCTTCCTACTTCTGAAGGAATAACTCCTTTTCTATTATCAAGTCTGGTAGAGCACCACCTATTAACAGGAGAACCTTATATATACAGTAATTTACTAACTCCAGTAGGGGATCCCAAGCATCCTACTTGGGCAGTCATCCCTAATCTAATGGACATAAACTATATAAGGTTTCCTTGTGATACCCTCTGAAGCGGTGACACAGTAGACAGAGGTGAGAAATCACAATTTAAAATGTCATGCCTGACCTCCCCAACATGTTTCACCAGCTAAACTGGCTTCATCAGGGGTTAGAGGTCGGGTCACCTACTGGAGTTAGTAAAGGGAGTTATTCCTTCAGAAGTAGGAAGGGAAAAATGGAGAGGTTAGAATCAGGTTTTTAATAGTGTGTATAGGGGTTAAGACATAATAAAAGTTCGTTTTAGTGTTTTTTATAGATTGAGAACTGATAGATTTTAGTTTTGCCTATGGCAAAAATAGTAAATTTAGTGATTATGTCCTTCTCTGTTCTCTTGCGAGATTCCCCTTTTTTTTGGGGGGGTTATTTAACCCCTTTAGCCCCGTTCCCAGGTTATTCGCGGAATTTCGGGGCGGGTTGCGCTCGCAATTCCGGCTTGAAAGGGGGGGGGCCCCCCCCCCCCCCCCGGGGACCGGGCCCCCGGCCCCCTAGATTTCATTTCCCCGCGCGTATTGCGCCCGGATAATGTGCAGGTGACTTTCTTTTCCAGCCGGCGGATTCGCCGGAGCGGGGAGGAGCGACGGAACCCCTGTTCTCTATGAGAACGGGATTACCGTAATTCTGCGAGGTTTGGGGCCCCTACTGCAGGCAAATGGGGCGCGTACGCGCCCAAACCGTGCCGAAATTTGGGGGGTTGGTGAACGGCCCCTTAGGGGAACACCCTGTTTGTCCCCTGATACCCTTTTTTTAACCCTTTTTACTCAGTACTCTATGGTGGTTACTACTTCCCTCAAGATATGTTCACATGCCCTTTTTTTGGTCCTAAAAGCACCAAAAAACGATGCGTTAAAAGATCCCAAACCCCAACTGCGTGTTTGGCTGCAGCAGGATCACACCATATAGTTTTAAATACTGCGTCTTTCGGATCAACAAGTGACATGACAATTCTTTGAACGGATCCGAAAGAGGCAAGTAAAGACACATCGGCAATCACTCATCTGAACGCTGATGCGTGTTTTACATTGAAAGCAATGAAAATCCCACTGCACATTGTTAGCTGCATGTGTGCGTCCGTTTTGGGTCTGAAATCCGGATCCAGACACGCATCTAATAACATATGCAAACACGGAGGGAACCCGGCGTGTGAACATACCCTTAGGCTATGTTCACACGGCTTAACTGCGGGACGTAATTACGCCCCGCAAGTACGCCGTGTGGCTGGGGGCAGGGCGGGAGCGGGGGGCCGGCACTTCGCCAGCCCATTGACTTGCATTATCAGCGGCGCGTATACGCCGCTAGTAATTCACATGTCACTTATCTCCCCCCTCGGCGTATTCGCCGGGCGGGGAGAGGAGATGGAATCCATAGTTCTCTATGAGAACTGTGGATTACCGTAATGACTGGGACGTATTCCAGCCGTAATTTGCGCACTAAGGCGCGTAATTACAGACCGAAATACGGCCCATTTTAAGCCGTGTGAACATGGCCTTAACAGAAGATGCATTAATAAGTAATCGTCACATGCTGTTCCATTGACATCACCACTCAAAGTAAATGGAATAAAGAGTAACCACTGCATCAGTCGCACATCATTCTGAGCTACTAGAAGTAAACGAGACCAAATCTTTCTGGGAGGTGTATTTTTGACTTACCATTCAAACTTGTCATTAAGGACAAATATCAGCTTAAGAGCAACTATGATGATGGCCACAGCATGTATGTCATACGGGATAAATCTTGCTTTTTTGAGATGAGGATCATATGTCAAAGCTTCCTCTTTGTCCAGTTTGGCCTCCTTTGCCACGTAGCAAGTCCAATTGTGCAGTTCATCTGATTTATAAAAAAAAAAAAAAAAATCTTACTTGTGGCTTTTCAACAGGAGAAGGAAATGTTCAGAAACATTGGCAGGCTTAGACCGTGTGCTCCAGTGGATTCATGTACAAGAGCAAGGATGGCAGAGCGGCTAAAATTACATTTTGATTGCATATAGTCGAGTCACATTATTATGACCTCTTCCTACTTTCTGGATTCTTGGTGCCACCTTTTATCTCCACACTGGCATTGGCGCTGCAGTGTGGACGGCTTTTAAATAAATGGAAGATGTGCCGGATGATCTATAATGGAAAGGTGGCCAATTGGATCTTTGAATACAGTCAAGTGAGTGTGCTCGACCTTAGGGTATGTTCACACAATTTACACCTCAAGATCAGCTTCCAAATCAGCTGAAAAAACACCTGATTTAGAGGCATATTTTGAAACGTTTTTAGGAAAAATCCTATCCCCATTGTTTCCTATGGGGATTTTATAAGCAAAAAAAGGCCTCATGAATTGACATATCACATTTTTACAGCCGTTATTGCATCCAAAAAACGGTATTTTACATTGTATTCAATGAAGGATGATTTAAAACTTGTTGCAGGCTGATTATGGACAGTCTTCCAGTGCGTAAAACAAGCTAAAAAATGGACCAAAAATGCTGTGTGAATATACCCTTATTCTGAACCCCCAATGAAACAAACAGAAAGAGCCATGCATGCATGCCACCTCTACGTTTTGTGCAGCTGTAGCACAGAGGAAGGCAGGGTTCCCTTATTGACATGAGTGCAGGTCCCAGAGTTGGGACCTGCAAATTTGGAACATCCCTACTTAAAAGCCTAAAATGGGAATACCTTTATAATGTTTGGAACATTTAATAAATTGCTTTAGGCCGGGTCACATCAGCTGAGCTCTGTGAGATATTGAGTTCTATGATAGAGAAGCTGAACTCTGTGATATATAGGGTTATATGATAGAGTTGTCTCATACACTGTACAACAAGCTAGAGGTGAGCAAATTCATATATTGATATTTTCCTATAACATCTAAATACTACACTATATCTGGGCGCCTTTCTGTCCCTATCCCTTCCTTTTTTCTTTCCTGGGTGAGCACCATCCCATTCCGGTTGGAGGCCCAAGGAGAGGAGTGTGGATCTACCCATTGAAATATCATATATAGGGTTATATGATAGAGGAGAGAAGCTGAGCTCTGTGATATACAGGGTTATATGATAGAGGGAGAGAAGCTGAGCTCTGTGATATATAGGGTTTTTATGATAGAGGAGAAAAGAAGTTTGGAAAAGGCTTGGGGTCTATATTATAGGGTTATAGTTCATGTTACATAGTTTGTGGGAACAAAAAAAGACATACGTCCATCCAGTTCAGCCTTTTGTTAGTGTTGTTAAAGTGTTAAAGTGTTGATCCAGAGGAAGGCAAAACCCCCATGATGTAGAAGCCAATTGGAAGGCAATCGGAATAAATCCCTGGATCACTAGTGAATCCTAGTCACTATAACTTATGTTATCACGCTCCAGAAATGCATCCAAGCCCTTTTTGAACTCTGTCAGTGAATTCACCATGACAATTTCCTCTGGCAGAGAGTTCCACAGTCTCACCGCTCTAACAGTAAAAAATTTCCCTTTCAAATGTTTATGTAGAAACTTTCGTTCCTCAAGACGTAAGGATGCCCCTTGTTCTAGAACAGCCCTGGGTATAATAAATCTTAGGGGAATCCTATATTGCTTTATTATTTAAACATATTTATTAAGTCCCCCGAAGCCTTCTTTTCTTAAACTAAATAACCCTATCTTGCAATCTTTCTGGGTACTGTAGCCCACCCAGTCCTTTTATTATTTTTGTTGCCTGCCTTTGTACCTGTTCAAGCTCTACAATGTCTTTACCGTGCACTGGTGCCAAAAACTGTACACAATATTCCATGTGTGGTCTAACCAGTGACTTGTATAATGGGAGAATATTGTTCTTATCATGTGCATCTATGCCCCTTTTAATACACCCATGTTTCCTATTAGCCTTGGCTGCTGCCTGGACATGGCTGCTACAGTTAAGTTACTGTCCACCAGGATTCCAGTCTTTCTCCATGTCACTTTTACAGCATGTTTCCATTTAACATTTAATCATTTTATTGGATTTCTCTTCCCATGTGCATTAACTTGCATTTATCAGTGTTAAACCATCTGCCATTTCTCTGCCCAGGCCTCCAACCCCTATCCAGATCCCTTTGTAATAAAAAAATTATCCTCTATTGTGTGGATTCCTTTACAGGCTTGTATCGTCTGCAAAGGATCGTTATTCTACTGTGCAATCCATGTGTATGATCATTTTTTGAAAATATTAAAGAGATACTGAGCCCTGTGGTCCCCCATAGAAACAGGGATCCAGTCTGAGTATGTACCGTTAATTACCACCTTTGTTTTCTATCAGGGGAGCCAGTTGCTTACCCACTTGCACCATTTTTCCCCAGTCCAAGCATTCTCATTTTATTTACCCAAACCCTTTTATGTGAACCAGTATCAAATGCTTAGAAAAATCCAAATTATGAAAATCCCGTGCCTCACCCCGATCCAGTCTGGAACTAACTTCCTCAGAGAAGCTGATGAGATATCTGACAGGACCCATCCTTCATAAACCATGCTGGAACGGGTTATACATTTATTTTCAGTGAGATACTCCAGGATTGCATCTCTGGAAAACCTTCAAACATTTTACCCACAACAGAGGTTAAGCTTACCCGGCCTATAGTTTCCTGGATCACTTTTTGACCCTTTTTGAATATTGGCACCACATTTGCAATGCGCAATCCTTTGGGACATACCCCCTTATTATACAGTCCATAAAATTAAAAAATAGGGGGCCCATCTATCACATCACTTAACTCCCTTAGGACACGCGGGTTTTATACCATCAGGGCCTGGGGGAATTTGTCTATTTTAAGCTTCTTAAGGCGGAGCTGCACTTCTTCCTGGGTTAGACAAGAAACTTTTAGGTTGGATTTACCTCCTCCTTTGTCATCAACAGAAGGTCATCCTCCCTCGGTAAATACGTAGAGAAGAAATTGTTTAATAGGTTTGCTTTTTTCTCATCGCCCTCTACAGTCTCTCCCTCAGTACTTTCAACGGGCCAACATTTCTTTTTTAATCTTTTTACTATTTATATAGTTAAAAAAAAATTTTGGGGTTAGTTTTACTTTCTATGGCAATACGACTTTGTTTTCCAGCTTTGCTGCCTTTTTTCTTTTTTTTTTAACAACTTTATTTTCTTCCCTATGCTTTAAGCACCTCTTCACTGCCCTCCCGTTTTAGTAGCTGAAACGCTTTTTTTTTTGTTTTTTATTGCCTCCTTTACATCTCTGTTGATCCACATTGAGTTTTTCCTGTTTCTAATTTTTTTTTTTTACCATTGGTATGTTTCCTCTCAAGTGGGTGCCTAAGATGTTTTTAAAGATCTCCCATTTTTTTTTTTGTTTGCTATTTTTAAAACACATTTTTCCAGTCAATACAGGTTAGTGCCTCTCTAAGCAGGAAAATTAGCCTTCCTCAAATTCAGTGTTTTTTGTGGCTCCTGACAAAAAGCTCTATTGAAGGATAAAAGGAGTTTATTATATTATGGTCACTATTCCTAGGTGCCCCTCAACCTGAACCTTTGTTACTCTGTCAGGTCTATTAGTCATATTAAGTCTAGAAAAGCCTTTCTCTAGTAAGTTCCTGCACCATTTGGGAAGGTAATTATCTTTAGTTATAGACAAAAAAACTGTTTTTCCCTTTTTGAGAGCTAAGGTTTCAGATTCCCAATTTATGTTGGGGTTAAAGTTTACCCAGAATAACAATTCAATTTTATATGCAATTAAATTTTACCTTTGTATGGAAAAAGAAAATTTAAGGAGATTATTATTATTTATTTTGGAGCGCCCTTAAATCCAGGGCGCTGTACATTTCAGGCGGTCATAAATAAAAATTGGGTTTCAAACAATTACAAAGTGACAATAAGTGACTAACAACTGGTACAGAGGGAGAGAGGTCCCTGCTCGCGAGGGCTTAGGCCTTGTTCACACGGCTTATTTCTCCACGGATTGGCGCCGTACTCCGCGCCGGATTTGCGCTGCAGTACGGCGCCAATCCGTCGGAATAATTACGGTAATCCACTGCTCTCATAGAGAACAGTGGATTCCGTCGCTCCTCCCCACTCGGCGAATCCGCCGCGGTGGGAGAAAGCGACATGCACATTATTTATGGCGCGTAAGCGCCGTAGATAATGACAGTCTATGGGGCCGGGGAGCGGCGCCCCCATCGCGCCCCTTATTCACGCCGGATTTGTGAGCGCAATCCGGCTCACAAATCCGTCGGGAATAAGCCGTGTGAACACGGCCTTACAATCTACAGAGATAGATAGCAAGGGTCTAGCGCTTTCGATAATAGCAGTAATGGCAGTGCCGAATAAAATAAGGGATATAATCCAAAAAAGGATTTATATCTTGATTAAATAAATAAAAAATATAACCACTGATTAAGCTATAAAATAAGTCAGACCTTTTGAATAAGTCTGTAAAAAGAGGAGACAGATGCAACGTGTTTCGCCGATTCACGTCCTGACTTCATCAGGCAGTATGTCACGTGGTACCGTGTCCAAGATTTGAGGAGTCGGGACCAGCTGCTTACTATATGCCTGTACTCAACTACTGTAAGGTGAGAGTCTCACTTATATACTCACCCTAAAATTTTTTTTACGTTGTCTGCACTAGGAGTGCGTCTTGGCGTCTGTTTTTATATTTTCCAATACCAATTTTTCCATATAGGGTTATATGATAGAGGAGAGAAGCTGAGCTCTGTGATATATAGGGTTATATGATAGAGGGAGAGAAGCTGAGCTCTGTGATATATAGGGTTCTATGAGGAGAGGAGCTAAGCTTTATGATATACAAGGTTATATGATAGAGGAGAGGAGCTGAGTTCTGTGATATATAGGGTTATATGATGGAGGAGAGGAGCTAAGCTTTGTGATATACAAGGTTATATGATAGAGGAGAGGAGCTGAGTTCTGTGATATATAGGGTTATATGATGGAGGAGAGGAGCTAAGCTTTGTGATGTACAGGGATATATGAGTAAAAAGATTTTTGTGAGTAAAAAGCAGGAAAAATACTAACAGAACTTAAAGAGACAGTGGGAGTCCTGCTTATCCCACCCAAATACAGCGATTGACCGCTTTCCTTTCATGAGTGTATGTACAAAACAATCTGTCAACCACGGTTTGTTTTGGGGCGGGTTCACATCTGCGCTGGAGATCTTTTTCATAGCTGTTGTAGAGGTGGTGCTGGATCTCTTGTATTTCACAGACCAACGGTGCCTGATGGACACAATGGGGCCTAGTGGGTTGTCGGTGGCGTATGTCATTTGCATGGAAAAACTAGCATAAAATGCTGCAATACTTATAGCCTAAGATGTGACACGTACAGGTTGATTACTAACTCTGCTCCAAACCGTATTAATGTGACTTTAGGTATGTTTGATAGTCTAGTTGCTAGGGATATGCTACCCAGCAACCACAGTCTTTCCAGTAGGGTTTTCACCTGGCACATACTGCGATAACCTATAAAACTCCAGTTCTTCAGGTCTTCACCTCAAGCTAGATTTGAGGGCACAACAGAAGCAGGATCTTGGCCTAACTAAAAGTAGCAGAGAAGACTTCTCTAAAGCTGCTCATAAACCTTGGTAAGTTCTTGGCTTTATCATGACTGTCCACTGACCATTGCTGTGAGACAAAAAGGGGGGACTGGTCTAGTGTTCTCACCATGCTGTTTCACAGAGCCTGCTCTTCAGTCAGCTTTAGGCTCCCACCTCCTGTTCAGGCTGTGGGTGGTTCTAAAGAAGTGACTGACATTTCAGCTCCGCTATTCCCAGCTGAGCCAGTTGGATGGTCATTGGTGACGGAGGGGTCTAAAAAGCAGGGCACAAGGCTACAGAGCTTAAGGGTTAAAGTTTGTCAGTAAGAAACACACAAGCTTTGGTGCTGCTGATAAGACACAGCAGGGAGTGAATCGTATACCTCTTGGCTGGGGCTAAAGGGTTTGTTCACTAAAAGGATGTTTTTATAGTAAAGATCTTTCAAAAACAAGTCACTTTGCATTTTGTGTCTTTAAACAGTGCCCTCCTATTCCTAGTCTCCCCCTTGTAGGGGCTGATCGTCCTGTGGGGCTTTAGTACGACCTGTTTGATCTCCCCCTGATGGGCTTTGGGTCAACAACTGGTTGCTTAGTACAGACCGGTTCTACTGCGCCTAGTATAAGCCAGTAAACACTTCCTGAAATTTAAAATGAAACCACCAAAACAGGACTGAGGGAAAATGAATTTAAAGTAGGGAAACCCCCCTTTTAAAAGGGGGTACAGGGGTTGTACGGAAGCTAGTGTACACAAGCAGGAAATAGGAACTGTCTTAACTCTGAAAGGAAGCAAGTTCAGAACAGCACTGTATTTGGTAATAGTCTTTGTTTACCTCTGCCTACATGTTTAAAGCTAATCAATGTGATAGGACTACCCCTTTAAATAAGGATGAACCTTTTCCCCCACCTCTTTGAGGTAAGCTGGTGTCAGAGATGTCTAGAGGGTCCGGCAGCTGCTTATCCCTTAATACATAAACACGCAAGCCCAGCAGATGCAACCATGCATGTTTATGGGAGCGGAGAGATATAGTGTTACACCTAGATCATGAATAAATTGTGCATATCTGATAAATGAGGTTTTAATATTACAGACTTTTTGGCTGGATCGACAAATTCTTAAGACACAGCCTATGGCAATCAGATCTTTCACATTACCATGTAATATCAGTAATGTTCAAAAAAAGATTGTATAGAAGCTAATACGCTCTCCAAGGAAGCAGTCGTGTTGCCAACACCCAAACGCCTGTTCATGGATCCCCATTAGGGTAACGATCCAATGTGATAATTATCAACATGTCAGAAGCTGGACAACCTGTCACTCAAGGCATGTAGGCCATAGTTGCCAACTTTTGAAAATGAAAAAGCAGGAGAAATTAGTGGGCGGCGCGCTACGCGCGTCGCGGCAAAAATTTGCATGGACACGCCCATCTTGTTGGTATGCCACGCCCCTTCAAAAAAGCCACACCCACTCCCCCTTTAACTGCATAACGGCTTTGGAAGAAAGCCAGGTAGATGCCCTTATAGCCAGGTAGTAGCCCCCCATAACCAGGTAGTGCCCCTTACAGGCCAGTAGATGCCCCCTTGTAGCCAAGTAGATGCCGTAGATGTCCCCTCTGTTGCCAGGTAGTGCCCCCATCTGTTAGCCAGGTAGTGCCCCCATCTGTTGCCAGGTAGTGCCCCCATCTGTTTGCCAGGTAGTGCCCCCTCTGTTAGCCAGGTAGTGCCCCCATCTGTTAGCCAGGTATTTGCCCCTCTGTTGCCAGGTATTTGTCCCCTTTTGTTGCCAGGTAGTGTCCCCTCTGTTGCAGGTAGTGTCCATCTGTTAGCCAGGTAGTGCCCCAATCTGATAGCCGGGTAGATGTCCCTCTGTTGCCGGGTAGTGCCCCTCTGTTTGCCAGGTAGTCCCCCCTCTTTTTGCCAGGTAGTGCCCCCTCTGTTGCCAGGTAAGTGCCCCCTCTGTTGCCAGGTAGTGCCCCCTCTGTTGCCAGGTCCCCTCTGTTGCCAGGTAGTGCCCCTTTGTTGCCAGGTAGATGTCCCCTCTGTTGCCAGGTAGTGCCCCTCTGTTGCCAGGTAGGGGCCCCCCTCTGTTGCCAGGTAGTTGCCCTCTCTGTTACCCAGGTAGAGCCCCCTAAAGCTAATAAAAATCAAATAATAAAAATCCACTTACCTTACCAGGCTCCTGCAGCGCGGCCAGCTCCCGACCGATCTCCTCAGCGGCGCAGGGGGGAAATGAGAGCAGCCCGCGCGTCACTCCCCTGCAGCCGCGCGTCACTTCCCTGCGCCGTTGACCTGTATGTGCGGCGCACACACCGGCGCCGTAAAATACAGGAGAGGAGGGAGGAGGGAGCGACCCCTCCTGCCCCCTCCCTGCACAGCGAGACCGCGGGCGGAGTGAGCGGGCCCCCTTCACCCGCCCGTAAGAGCGGTCCCGCGGCGCAAGAGTAGCGCACCAGCGCTATCTTGCGCCGCGGGGTAATTTAAAGGACCCCCGCCGCCTGCAGGCGGCGGGAGGAATGCCAACTCCCCCGGGAGGGCGGGAGGGGACCCCAAATAGCGGGACCCCCCCGCCAAAAACGGGAGAGTTGGCATGTATGATGTAGGCCCAGCAGCTGACCTGTGTACTGTAAACCAGCAGGACATACAGGCTATCACCCATCTTCTCCTTCTCTTCAGTTCCTATATTTCCAGTCTGACAAGAATCTCTACTTCACTTTGCCAGACGACATCTACACACTCCGCAATAGCCATGCTCAGATGGTGCTAAAAGCCTGAAATAGCACAAACAGTTCCCCGCAAGAGGGAAGAGTTAACCTGCCTGAAGAGCTCAGGAGACCTCCCAGATGACCTCCCAGACCCATAGATGCGGAAGAGCATTTTTGCAATGAAGTTAAACTGGTGCGAGAAAGGACTTGTCCCCACACCACTGTTTTTCAGACTGTTTTCTATGAAAAACCCACGCAGCAGTCCCCACTGCACGGATTTTCCGCCGGACGGTTTCTTACACCGCCGGCGGTCCGACAAACATAGAACATGTTCATTTTTCTGCCCGGTTTTCAGGTGGAATATGAACATGTCTATGCGAAAGGGGAGGGCTAATCGCAGAGAAAAAAACTGTCCCCTTGCGGACGTAAAACAGAGCAAATACCGTTCGGATTATCCGACCGGTTTTTGTTCTTTGCCGAGGGGACGGGCCCTAATAATGAACATCTAAACCCTCAATGATGGGGGGACATGGTGCGAAATGCTAGAATGCACATTGAGGTGCTCAGACTTCGGCTATGTTCACACGACTTAAAATGGGACGTGTTTCAGTCCGTAATTCGCGCCGTACTGCGTGAATTACGTCTAGAATCCGTCCCAGTCATTACGGTAATCCACAGTTCTCATAGAGAACTATGGATTACGCCTCCTCTTCCCGCTCAGCGAATCCGCCGCGGGGGGAGACAAGTGACATGTCAATTACTAGCGGTGTATACGCGCCGCTAGTAACGATTGTCTATGGGCCGGCGAGGTGCTGGCCCCCCGCTCCCGCTCTGCCCCCGTCCACACGCCGTAATTGCGGGGCGTAAGCTGTGTGAACATAGCCTTACAACCACCAGTCATGTTGTGCAGCCAGCGAATTAAAAGAGGACCTGTCAATTCTAGTAAACACTTGCTTTCCTTCTGAAATAACAGCATACAAACACACACATACACACAAAAAGTCGTCCATCTGTTATTCCTCCTGGAAACAACTATTTATTACCATTCTGCTTCAATCACTGCAGTCAGCATGGCTCAAGATACGGGTGCCAGCTTACCAGGACCTTATTAAAGGGGTTTAGCCACGAAGTAAAACTGACGTGGGAAGCTTGCAAATGTAGTAGCAAACATTTTCACCATTCATTATTATTAAAAATTCTGCACTGTTTTTGTTTCAGCTGTTCCTTTAGTGATCCATTGTTTACAGCTAGTCTCCGGGGGAAACGACCAGGGCTGTGAGCTCAGTCCTGGTCGCACATGCTCAGACATCACCTCTCCTCTCAGGAAGCTACTGAGTGTTCAAACCCAAGGTGCTGTCACTCTACTCCTGTCTTCTGTACTCCTTAGTAATTAGTCAAACAGTGCAAATAAATGAAAAAGAAGCCTCAATGCGGTATGTGCATTGATAAAGAGAATTTGATCCTAGGACTCTTGTGCCTGGAGGCAAAATCTTTTCCTTTCAGCTACTCACAATGCTTTACATAAACAGACCTTTCTTTGACTACAGAGAGGAAAAGCCTGGTGATGTCATCCTGCTGGGTTACATGACATGCAATTCAAACAAATCACACACGTCCCTTTCTGAGCACACAAAGCTGAAGAGCTGGTTGCAGGAGGTATGAAATGAGATCGTGGCAAAACCCCTTTAAGTTGCCCCCAGCCAGAGGCATAACTAGAAATCATAGGACCCTATAGCAAACTAAGATACAAGACTAAAACAGAATAAAACAGCATAATTGGCAATAATTAATAGTACAAATACAGCCATATATCAGAGAATCCACACAGTAGAGCTAGATATCAGAAAACCAACTTCTCATTTCTTACAAGAAGGTATATCAATCTTAAAGGGGTTTTCTTATTACAAAGATTAGCTTTCAACCTAAATGGACCGTTAAATGAAAACTTTTTCTAAGTACATTGGTCAATAAATTGTACTTTAGTCATAAGATAAATTGTACTTTAGTCATAAGATGATAGCGCTTATTATGTGCTCTGAAGTGCACACAGGTTTAAATGGTTACCTGCATATCAGACCAACGTGTTATTTGATTAGCTGAGAGCAGTGACATCTATTATCTGATTAGCTGACAGCAGAGAGTGACTTCACCCCACTGACCGACTGAGATCAAAGCAAACTTATTATATCTAGCAAGATTAGCTTTGCTAAACAAACAGTATATGTGCAGTGGGGATTGAAAAGCATGGCTTTATCTATCAGAGTGATGACTCACTATTAGTTTAATATGCTAATCACTGCTGTAGAACCACCCACAGCCTGAGGAGACAGAGTAAGCGCAAAACCGCTAAAACTCAGTGATGAGGTGAGTTGAGACGACTGCTTTAAGTCTGAATGGGGCCCCTTAATCTCTAGGTTGCATAGCAGCTATTACGTCGCCTATAGCTATAGGTACACCCATGCCCCGGGCCCATCTAGAGGCTGTCTTTGCCTCACATGGAGGTTACTTTGGATATTAGCTGCTGGTCAAAAAATTGTGACTGTGTATCTCCATAAGGGGTTTGGCACTTCATAGATGTGTATTCTGAATCCAAAAAAATGCAAATGCATAAGTGGGATGCACATGGGGGAAAAAAAAAGTATGTGGCAATTTTGTGGAGCATAGAATGAACTTTAGGAGTGTAATTTTTCTATTGAAATCAGTGGGTTTTGCAAAATATAAACCGAATACAGGTGCATTTTGTGTTCTGAATTTTTCGGTATGTAAATGTGTTAACAAAAAAAAGCATCAAAAAAGAAAAAAGCACATAAAACTATGCCTAAAAAATGTGCAGAATTTACACATAGATTTCCCTTAAAATGTGTGCTTTTCAGCATCTTTTTATACCATGTAAATATAACTATAGGATACATGTCTCAGAAACCATGGTGTCAATTATTGTCATATTTATGCGTTATTGATCATCTTCCTATGACGCATCATTAATTCATAGTATTATTGAACATCAAACGTATTTTGCTGTTGTAATTGTTTTTTATCACAGCACTTTTTTTGTTTGTGCACTCCATTTGTGGTATATGTGTTTTTCTTTTTTTCATTTAGATTGTAGCTAGGGACATGGGTTAGTTTAGGTTTCCAGTGTGGGGGGGCGCCCTTATTGGGGCGATTTTCCCCATTTTGGAGGCAGACAGGTCTTTTGATAGGGTATATTTGAGGGTGTCTTTTCGTTTTCTATTTCTCATTCTTATTTATTTTTATTAAAAGTTAGATTATATAGTATCTATTCTAGGTGTTATACCTGTAGTTGTTTTGGTATACACAGAATTTAGAAGCATTTTCCTCTCAAGCTACAATTCATTAAAGGGGTTGTCTCACCTCGTGAAATCCTCTCCGCTGGCCATGCATATGAATGAGGAGGGTGGCACTAGCGGCATCCTCCTCATTCACTCTTATGGGAGTTCAGAGTGTAGCCCAGTGTATGTGCTCGGCTATACTCTGAACTCCCATAGCAGTGAATGAGGAGGACGACCCTAGCTCCGCCCTCCTCATTCACATGAATGGCCGGATTGCAGAGAGCGGTGAGCGGCCAGCGAAGAGGATTTCATGAAGTGAGACTACCCCCTTTAAAGGAGATTTATTGCTTCATCAGTTCGTCTGTTTCATTGTACTTTCAGTTTCTCAGTTCCTCAAATCCGGGGGCGTTTCTTCCCCTCCTAGCTGGGTTTTTCTTAACTGAAGGGGAATTACATCATCCTCCCCCTTCACTGTTTGTGGTCGTTCCCAAGTCAGTGTGTTTGTTTGAGATCAGTGGGAGGAGATAGCACATCCCTGCTCCCCCCCCTCTCTGAGTCCACATGTCACTGTCCTTCCTCTCCCTATGCAGCCTTATTTTGTAAGAGCTGTATGTTTACATACCACAGCCCTGCATTCAGTCTAGACAGTCTTCTATGATCTCGGAGCACTGATCTCTTCTCCTCTCACAGCTGGAGGTTTGTTACAGTTGAATTCAGTCTTCTATGAACTCATCCAGAGCAGCACAGATCTGTCTCCTTTCTATGTTTACATGCAGGAGCATTAGGCACAATTCTGCTGTAGAAGCAGCAGCAGGGTTACTGTGCAGCTGCTAGCTGTGCAGAGTGAAATGCTGCCAGCCCCTTATTCTGAGTGAGAGACAGGTATGCACGCTCCCGTGAATATGACCGGGGCCAGACAGAATTAAATTAGTAGAGCCGTCAGCCAATGCAATGAAAGGAGGCGGAATTCGACTGACACTGGGGAACAGTGTTTACAGAATACGAAGATAAGGGAGACTATGAAAACAATTATTTCACAAACGAAGACTGTGCCAAAAAGTGGTTTTTATCAAAATGAATATTTTACTTATTCACAATGTGCATGGTATATGCATAATTAGCTACAATGCCAACATATCCCAAATAGTCACTGTAGTGAAGATAAATAAGTCAGTACTTAGCTGTACAACGTAGCTTATTCAGGCATATTAAAACATTCCTTAGGAGTAAATGATCCAGTATTCGAGCCGTTCATATGAGCCATCAGGCTTCATGCTGCATACTGTGCGACGTTTCGGAAATCTCCGTTTCCTTTCTCAAGCAACAATATGTTGGCATAGTAGCTAATTATGCATATACCATGCACATGGTGAATAAGTAAAATAATAGTTTTGTTAAAAAACACTTTTTGCACAGTCTTCGTTTCTGAAATAATAAGTGAATTAAGGAGAGAGGGGAGGCTCCTATGAAGTTTCTGTGAAATAAAGTCAGTACATATGAAGATATATACGGCCCTTGTGTGATACGTTATAGACTGTGAAAACAAGGCAGCTTTGCTAATGACATCCAATTGCAAAGTTGCTTGTTTTCACTGTCGCCTTATTCTGAAGACCATTTAATGTAATGAGAAAATCCCTTTAAGTTTTTCCCTGCTTCACCCAATTCTTAGTGAATTTGGTTCTGAAAAATGTCACACCCTCAGATCACCCAACTTTTCCAGACCCCTGAATTTCAACTTTATCCAAAAAAACGCAATGAGAAAGAGGTTTTAGTTTTCAGCTGAAAAGAAAATGTGCACACACCAGCCAGCAGTCGTAAATAAAAAAAAAGGATGTCTACCTGGCAGATTGACTTCCATCAGATACTTCACACAGAGGACATTAGGATGGTAATAGCAGGTTTCTGTTATCGGGGGAAATCGAGGTAAACCTATAAAGCTTCCAAGCTCCCATGCCATCTCCATAATTTTGTAGTAAACTGGAAAGTCCTGTAAAATAAAAAAACAACAATAACCATTAAATATTCTTGCATGCTACTCCAAATTCAGAGGAAATGCATGTTAAAAGAGTTTCCAATAGTTAATAATTCAAATTGGGAGAGGACTTTGGGGAAACAATTTTTCTGCATCACAATGGAATGGGGCTGGCACACTGGGCTTCAGCCAATGTCACATTTAAAAAAATATATAAAAAAATTTTTGACGAGTGGTATTATACTCCACTACTATTATCTCAATCTTATATGACAGCAGTTGCTGGAGGTCTTGAGGCTCGGTGGGATGACCACTGCGTATATTTTGGTAGTGTCTACGTCTTGCATAATTTTTGCAAGATATCCATGTCCCGCTTACTAAATGTAATACTTTTAAAAAGTATTGGTGCCCCACATTCTCCCTTACTAATTGGAATTGATAAGATCCCCCAAAAGTACAGAACTTCACAATATCATATCTTACATGCAGCACGACTGGTCATTGCGAGACATTGGAAAGACCAAAGTGGCTCATACCATAACCAAAGTCATTGAAATGTTATCTACCAACTGCCTATGAAAGACATTAGCATGCCTTGAAGGACAGTTTCCTAAATTCCTTAAAGGGATTCCATCGCCAATCTTTTTTTTTTTTTTTAATTATTAAAAATCTATATTCTTTTTTCTTTGCCATTTTTATCTTTTGATTGTAGATTTCTCAATTCAGCCGTCTATATATGATTATGGGGACAGCATTCTTGCCTGCACTGCGTTATCAGCAGTTAGAGCAATGCTTTACAGCAGCTTCATAGGATCCTGTGGAGAGGAGCAGACCCATTGACTTCTATAAGAGAGTTTTCTATGCATGCTCTGTGATCTGGGAAGAAGTTAGTGTGTAGGGAGAGGGGAAACTGTGACCGTCTCCTATTGAGACTTGAGTTTCCTGTGTTAGCTATACACACTGGTGTCAGCGTTCCGTGTAACCCCGCATGTGCTGATAATGAGGAGACTACTGAAAATCTCTCTCTACAGAACAGGAAGTGTCAGACTGTACGGCCAAGTGGCCAAAGTTAAAACTGCAGAACTTAAGAAATTAAGAAATATTGAAAGTGATTGGAAAATTAAAAAAAAAAATCTTAAAAAATGTGTTTGAAGTAAAAAAGTGAGTCAAACAATAAGTCATTTTTTGACGACACACTCCCTGATCCACATGGCTTATAGCATTTCCTACTGTTCAAGTGCAAGCTTGGAACTTTGACACTTCATTTTCTAAATCCATAAGTGAAACAAACTCTATCCACCATATCTTTCAATTTCCCCTTATTTTCTGTCGTGGTGTCATGTTCTCCACTTGTTTTGTAAGTAGCGTTGTTAACTAAATTTTTTA
Source organism: Phyllomedusa bahiana (assembly GCA_025379985.1). Taxonomy (NCBI): domain Eukaryota; kingdom Metazoa; phylum Chordata; class Amphibia; order Anura; family Hylidae; genus Phyllomedusa; species Phyllomedusa bahiana. The sequence continues at coordinate 41,468 of JAODAL010015826.1, forward strand.
CATATCAAAGTTTTAACTGAAACAATGCTGTAAAACTACAACCCAAAAAACCTTTTGTCATTCTCTATGTGATATCTGTGCGATTGTCATTTATTTGGAACATTGCTTATTGGACAACAATAAATTTAGTTGTTTTTTTTTTTTGTTTTTTTTAAATTTACCTTGTAAACCCACTCATTCTAGCTCTGCAGCCGTGCCAGTGATCCCAGCTCATAACATTATTGCTCATTCTTCACGAGACCATGCAGTTAATCATGGGCCACAGTGGTCACATGGTATATTCCGCATGCGACTGCTGCGGCCTACGGATAGTTGCTGGGTCACATCAAGACTGAACCGTAACATCGTCCGCTGGGACCACCCACACGGCTGCAGCGCTGGAACAAGAGGGTTTACACGGGTAAGGGTTTTTTTTTTTCTTCGATTTTTAATCGTCACCCGATGGAATGACGAGCGTTTATTTATATTGGAAAACCCCATTAACATTAGTTATGTGGAAATCCATAATGTCAGACCCTCGTTTTCTCTGCCTCTGGGGACACACAAATTAGACCACCTATTTACTTCAAAGGACTATTTAGAGTTTATTTCCCCCCATAATACATTGGGGGAGAAAAGTATTATTTAGCCCCCCCACCCAAGTGATTATTCGGTCTGAGTAGTAAATTATTCAGTACTATACAAATCCATCAGTAATTTAAAGTGTGCGTTGCAAAGGAATCATTACTGGTCCCTTACACAGTGTATAATCTAGTAGATGTTTTTAGAGGTTTTTTTTCCTTCTTCACAGGGTGGTGGCCCCATTACAGCTGCAAAGTTTGCAGAAATAATATATGCAACACCTGCTCAATAAGCAACAATAAAAAAAAAAACAGGAACACAGAAACGGGGACTTGTGACATCTCCAGTCTTGTCAACGTTAATCTGTGCTCCCTGTGAAATAACAATTCTGGAGCATCCTTTCTTATAACTGTGTTGTGCTGTTCTTCTTTTACTTCTCCTATTAGTTTAATACCAGTCTGTCAGCAGGGTGTTACTAATTGAGGGCGTTTTCCACAGTCTGAGATACAATGTGTGCAGGGACATGCCCCTTTGGATTGGTAACGCCCACCTGACAGATTCAGGAATGCATTTCTAGAAGCAACAGCACACCTGAGTTAGAAGGGTACGGCCACACAGCACTGACAAAATGCCGGTCAGATTCCGATTAAAGAATCAGACCAATAATTTATCGTCTTTCGAATGTTTAGTGGGTGGTTTCTGTCCGCGGTTTGCGGATCTGACCGTCCCCCTAAATTTTGGACAGTATATTTTTCGCCCTAAAACTGGGCAGAAAAATGGACAAGTTCCCAGTTGTTTTTAGACGGTTTTCGGATTTGAAATCCTACCATCAGAAAATCCGAGCTGTATAGACTGCAGCTCGGATTTTCTATTGACATCTTTGGGGATGGTTGACAGTCACTTTTCAAATCCGAAAACCGTCTGAAAATTATGCCGTGTGGACATAACTAAAGAGAAGATGCTGCAGAATTGTCATTTCACAGGGAACACAAGGATTTACTAAAACAGTCATATTAAAAGACGTCACAGGCCCTGTTTTAAGTGTTTCGGACCTTTTTTTAATTGTTGCATGTTAAAACAATTTTGGCACATTCAGGGTATATTTATACAGGGCAAAGTAGAGGAGATCATAACTAATCTCGGCTGCGTGACTTGCCATAGATTTGTGTTAGGGACTTTTTTGGGTAAGGACTGTGGGCATTTCTGTCCGATGTGACTGTATCCCAATATATAAAAGTTATGTAAATAGGTTGCAGAAAGAATTGATCTGCTATGTGACCGTGCTGGGAATGGTAGTTGTGGAGCAGAAGCCCTAAAATGAGGATCACTGATAGAACAATCCAGCAAGTGATAGATAAGTTTTCTAGTCTAAGAAGTTGCTTTTAGGCACAAAGTAATATATCTGTCACGTAAGGAGCTCAGAGAAAGAGTTACACCTACTGCCTAGATTTATAATCTACACCCACGCTGTATAATCCTTAGCTTTTCAATGATGGGTACAGTTAATAACAAAAAATATCTGCATTGTCATAAAGCGCTGCATTTACTAGAGAGACAGTCTGCCAGTATGACTAATGGGTCTTCTGGAAACCATGTAAACTAATGCTATGTAAGCACAGGTCAATACCGGGGTGGAGTAGATTGCCTCAATGCCGCCAGACCCAAAAGTGCACTTAATGGCCAAAATTTAATCAGGCTTCTTATCTACCGTACTCAAGCCTGTGCAGACAGAATTTCTGTAGAGATATCTAACTCTTAAAAATGTCACCAGTTTTACATCAAATAGTGATTTAATCAGTTCTGTATTATTTTTTCGTTAGAGGTGATCACAAAACATGAACTTGCAACGTTTCGACTTACATCTGTCCCCTAGTTACAACAGGAGACTTATGGGGAATGCTGGCACTTGTAGTTCCATGCTACACAGCAGATAGTAGCTGTGGAATGACAAGTTCCAGCATGCCACAGCAGCACTTAAAGGGGTTTTGCCACGATGTAATGTTGACGTGGGATCCTCCAAAATGGGTATTTAATCACTTTTCTAAATATATGTGATTACAAAAATTGCAGTCTGAGAGTGCTACAGGCTGTCTCACCTGCCCTTAGTTACTTAAAAGCTTCAATTAGATACGACCTGACAAGAGCTGCTGGCCGGGCTTGCGCAGAGAAAGCTTCTTATCTGATGAGACTGAGCTGCAGAAGCTTTCAAGGTACCGGGTAGAAATATGTTGTCTTTTGTATACAGAATCCACTAGTTGTAGTGTGATTATCTGAGTAGATCCCTGCTTTATCTGATGACAGGGAACATGAAGAAGCTTTCAAGCTGCTGTGGAGAAAAGGTGTTGTCTTTTGTATACAGAATCCACTAGTTGTAGTTTGATTATTTGAGTGAACATTTCACACGATCCCTTATGTATGGCTCTGTGCTCTGGCTGTGTCGCTGTGTCTCTCTCTCTCTCTCTCTCTTAGCTCAGCATGGCTTGTTTACAATTGCTTCTTAGCAGATAAGGCACGTCCTTGCAAAACCCCATTAAGGTCAAAAATAGGTGAAAGCTTCTTAACAGGCGCACAGACAGCAAAACAAATGTAAAAACCCTTCTCTGCACTATCCGAAGCTAGAAAAAACCTCTTGTGCTGGAGTTACATGTAATAAATATACCTGTTCTGACTTACATACAAATTCAACTTAACAACAAACCTACAGTTCCTATCCCATTCGTAACCCGGGGACTGCCTGTATATATAGCATTCAATGATCCTCCTGGCTTTCGTGTGACCTCTGGGGTTCAGTAGCTGCTGGCTCTTACTAGACCAAGACCCACTCTACAGTGCGTGCTGGGAGCTGTATTTCCCATGTAAATAAGCCACAGTTACAGAAAAATTATGTAAAAAAAAAGTGGGATTTTTCTGACCTTATGAGGTTCACAATATGTAAAAATCTTCTTTCTACCATTATTTTTTATAGTACAGAAAAAAAAAACTCTAACAGAAGAGTTACATTAAAAAAGCCTTCAATATCACGAAAAAAAATTAAATAAAGGTGAAAAAGTTAGAAAAACTGAGTGAGGAAGCCTTCTAGCGTTCAAACCCACATGAACTAAAGAAAATGATCCTGGTCAGGAAGGAGCTGAACGACCCAGTGAGGAACTGGTTAACAGTTAGGCCATGTTCACACGGCTTAAAATGGGCCGTATTTCAGTCCGTAATTACGCGCCGAAGTGCGCAAATTACGGGCTGAAAACGTCCCAGTCATTACGGTAATCCACAGTTCTCATAGAGAACTATGGATTATGTCTCCTCTCCCATGCTGGCGAAGCCGCTGGGCGGGGAGGTAAGTGACATGTGAATTACCAGCGGCATGTGAATTACCAGCGGCGTATACGCGCCACTAGTAATGATAGTCTATGGGCCGCCGGCCCATTGGTAATGCCAGTCAATGGGCCGGCGGAGTGCCGGCCCCCCGCTCACTCCCCCGCACCCGCCCCGCCACCGTCCACACGGCGTAATTGCAGGGCGTAATTACGTCCCGCAGTTAAGCCATGTGAGCATAGCCTTAGGGTCTGTCCACACGGCTTAAAATTGGACGTATTTCAGTGCGCAAATTGTGGCTGGAATCCGTCCCAGTCATTACGGTAATCCACAGTTCTCATAGAGAACTATGGATTACGTCTCCTTTCCCTGCTCCCCCGAGGGGGGGAGATAAGCGGCATGTGAATTACCAGCGGCGTATACGCGCCTCTAGTTATGATTGTCTTTGGGCCGGAAAGGTGCCGCCCCCCGCTCCCGCCTCCGTCAACACGGCGTAAGTGCGGGGCGTAATTACGCCCTGCACATAAGCCGTGTGAACCCAACCTTAGGGTCTGTCCACACGACAATTTTCGGATTTGAAAACAGTCTGTAAACCGACTGTCAAACATCCTGATAGACTTTAATACAAAATACGCTCAGTAGTCCAGACTGAACAGATTTTCTGCCGGACAACTTTTTTTCACCTCCGGGGTCCCCAAAAAACTTAGAACATGTTCTATCTTCCAACCGGGCGAAACATATGCATTTCAGTGGGTTTAGGGGACGGGTGAATCCTCAAACCCCCAAACCATGCAAAAAAGATAAAATACAGGCCGGATTCTTAAGATAGAATTTGACCAGTATTTTGTCACTGCCCTGTGCACATGGCTTATACACGCTGTAATTGCGGGACGGATTTCGCCGCCCCATTGACATCCATCATCCACGCCACGTATCCCGCCGGGATAATGTGCATGTCACTTTCTCCCCGCTCGGTGTATTTGCCGAGCGGGGAGAAGAGACGGAATCCATAGTTCTTTATGAGAACTGTGGATTACCGTAATGACTGGGACGGATTTCAGCCCGTAATTTGCGCAGTACGTCACGCAGTACGGCGCGCAATACGGACTGAAATCCGTCCCAAAATAAGCCGTGTGAACGAGGAGTAAAGCATTCCTGAACTTTCAGGTAACTTTTTGGGATAAGCTGGCCATTACATAACTTGTATATGGTGTTTTCCACTTTGTTTTCCCCTTTGCAGGCTACATTTATCATTTTCAGTGGTACATGAGCTAGGAGGGTAGAAAGCTGCTATGATGTCTTCCATACACTGTAAGCCAGAATAGGCAAACCTTTTTTCTGACTGGGGCCATATGGATATTCATAAGCTCTTTCATGGGCCATACAAGATGATCAGAACTGATGTCCTCCCTTCAACTCTCCGAGTTTACAAGTCATGTGTCTGAGTCTTCATTACCTCTATGCTGTGACGTCCACACCTCCTCCGGTGTGCAGCAGCGGATTGGTTAAAAACAGCACGGACTAGAGTTGGCCCCGAAGTCCTGGATGCCCTTTCTCCCCAACCAGAGTTTAAATGCAATGTGCCCAAGTCTCCGTACCCCCCAGTGCTATTATGCCCATGTCATCTATTCCTCGAATTGCAGTAGCTTATTGGGGCAGACATGGCATAGACTAGACCTGTCACAGATGCAAGTAATGTCCCCAAGTCAGTGAACAAATATCAGGAGCTTTAGAGACCAGCGTATGAGCAGTAGCAAAAATCTACTACTGCACATGCGCTGGTCTCCGGAGCTCCTGACAGCTGTTTACTGACTTGGGGACAAGCGCAACACTGGATCAAATGATGTAGAAGACTGTGCATAGCCCACGGGCCAAATGTTTCCCACCCCTGCTCTCCCATTCCTCTATGGCACAACCTGAGAAGCATCATGAAGCACATTATAGAGCAGTATTGAGCACTGAGGTGAAATGTAACACTTTCTAGAGCTGCCTTCATCTCTCTCCAGCCACTCCAATCCACTAACCCTCTCCTCAGACTTCTATGGGCAGCTGTAACCTAAAGAGACAATTTCTCTAATAAGATAAATTGCAAAGTTTCTTACATCTGCTTATACCGATTTATGCAAACATTGTTTAAAACTTTACTGGCCATTTAATTTGCAACTTAATTTGCATACTCCCGTCTCCTACAGTGATAGCATATCGCTGCAACATGCCATCACTTTATGATCAGTGAAGACTGAAGGACTGGAGTGGGTCATAAAGATCAGACCCCAAATGAATTGAAAACAATGATCACTATATGCTGTAGGATTATCCTTTGAAAGGGATTTTTTTTGCTCATATTTAAACAAATCTCACTTTATAAAGAAAAGTTCTTCAACTTACTAACATTTTGCTTACATTTATAAGATCTCTGCCTGCTGTCAGTAAAAGAAAGCATCATCGCTTACACCAGAGGCTAAAAACCTGTGCAGATCATGTCCTGCTGAGACAGGTGCATAACTTGTTGCGGGAGAGTTGTGATACACTGCAACGAGCCCTTCAGCTCAATGATGGCTCAGATTGTACACATTCTCCCAAACAGATCTGAAGAATTTTGACAAGCATTTTTCAGAGTGAATTATGTTTACAAGTGATTGAATATTGTCCAGGTTTCTATTTAAGCCTCTTTTTATTTTCTCTTCTGTATTGGAATTGCTTTGTCCCAAAAACCATCTGTTCATAGAAAGGTCTGACAATGTGCAGCTATGGATAATGTAGATATTAAGCAACCTGCTCAATTTCTGCTTTCGAATTGAAAGCACATTTAAGCTTTTTGTCCTTCCCTTTAAGGAAAGCAAACAGACAATCATTGACTGTAGATAAATAAGTCCATGGAACTATAGAGGAACCTTTTCTATGTTAATTATATATTAAACCCCCCACCCATCTCCAGGGGAGTTGAAAGCAGAAAACGGCCCTTGAAATGCTGGGAAAAAATGTTTTATAGAAATCTCACAAAATATAGCCTGGTTTTGTGTTCTCGATTAGGTCATACCTGAGACAGGTAAGGACAAGCTAGAGTTTCTGTTACACAAGAGATTACTCCCAACTAAAAGCGGAGCACAATGAGCTTTCCAAACACCCACTTCCTGCTACTAGGGAGAAGGGAGAGCCTCACCCATGCTGACAGTGGGCTTTCCCAGTGCATTTTCGTGTCATGCTACAGAAACTCGAGTATCTATGTCAACGGTAGATGCCAGCTGGTGACTACAGGCATATTATGATCACTAGCCGGCAAAGACTCACTGTAATACAGTAATCAAGCTGACTGTGGCATATTGAAGATGGATTTAAAGGGATAGAACTCAGTCTTCAGCATGCTCCCCCTAGTGGTGGCTGTAAAAAGCTAGAAATTTATCGTCATTTAAAAAAGCGCTCCTGGAAAAAGTTTTTATTTTCTCCCCAGTTGCATCAGGTAAACAGTAATGCCATGCCAATAGCATTATTCCCGAATTGTCAGCTTTGTGCCAGTTCTTCTGTTCTACCACCCAACCTGCACTCTCAAAACCATACAGTTTTTTTCTGTGTAGACCGCAAGACAGTCTCGAAGTATTCTTCTGAGATGTTTAATGTTACTATAAAAGTCACGTTGCATGGTCTTGCTGAAAGATCACATCTGCCCCAGGAAAGACAGTTAGCCTGTATGGGTGTATGTGATCTACAATAATGAATGTATACCCAAATTTGCTGAAAGTGGCTTCCACATGGATGAGTGGCTCAGAGAAAGCCCCGAAAACATCCCCAACACCATAAAGCTGCCACCACCAGCTTGTGTTCTTCCAGCAATGGTTGCACGTTCTTTGTTTTCGCTCATCTGACACGCAAACGATCATCTATTTGATGAAGCAGAAAACATCACTCACCAAAGAAAGCAAACTTTTGCAAAAATCACTGGAGGTACAATTCTGATTCGGATGTAAAAATTGAAGCTTTTCTGCCAATGCAGCTTTGTTAGCAGAGGCGCAGTGACCATGGATCTGCTTCAGAGTCCCATATGCTGTAGTATCTACTGAGCTGTTTTATACACGTCTGGTAGTCCCCTGATTTAATTTGGCAGTGAGCTGCTCCACTGTAGAGTGTCGGTCCAGCCTTGTGCACCATCATAGCCAATGTTCACCTCTCACATCAATGGCACATGGTGCTCTGCAGTTTCCATGTTGCTTATTCATAGGCCATTTTTTTTTTTTTTTTTACTCATAATACACTTGCACCACAGCAGCATGACAACAGTTCACCTTTGGCCCTAAAGCCAATAATCAACCATTTTAGAAACTCTGATAAAAATCGCTACTTTTATCCATGACGGCATCCAGGGATATGTGTGCAGACAGCCTATCACGCACCTTATATACCCACCAAGCCAGCTCCCAACAATTTACTTCCTACATGAGCAAAACACTGCAGATTCTGCATTGCAATTTCTAGTTATGTAATTGTTTTTTTTTATATGCTTTGGTTTTTCATATGCTTTGTACTGCATGGTCTTTGTTATATATTGCATGTATATGCCTTTTTTTTGCATTTTCTACTTTAATAAACTTTTTTTCCCCCCCAACCTAAAAACAAAACAAAAACTGCAGATTCAAAAGCAGACATGATAATGTGACTCAATTGTGTAAGATGGTATTGGATGACGCATGCAATGGTACAATTTTTTTTATGCTCACAGATTTTATAATCAATCTATGAGGGAAAGACTATAGGAATAAAAAAGAAAAAGAAAAAAAAAAAGGGTGAAAAAAATACCCCCCACCTACCAAAACAGCAACATACAAGTGCATCTAAAAAAAAATTAGAATTTCACTGAAAATTGATATCAATAATTGAAGTCAAATAGAGAAACCCATATATTGTATAGACTCATTACAGTATGAATTACAAGGTTTAATGTAATACATTTATGAGCCCTATAACAAATAAAGAGATAGCCCTGGAGAACCCCTTCATTTTCAATGATATTCTCATTTTTTTTGAGATGCACTAGTACATTTAATAATTGTTGCTGTACCCAGTGTGGCAACCTACAAAAGTCTTCCAGTAATATGCTTAGGAGCTGGGCTGTTCCTTTGAGAGAGGAATTAAAGGTACAATGAATACCGCAGAGTTCACAATAGCACAGAACAGGCTATTCAACATTTTTATCATGTCTCAAATACATTCTAAATACCTACAGCTCTCTTTTAGCAGATGTAACCTTTAATGTTTGACATCTTCTATGCCGTCGATTCACATTATTATGACCACCAGCTAATATCCAGAGTTACTGGTGTGGGCAGCATGGACAGCAGCTAGATGGGCTGGGAGTGACTTAATAAGGTTCTGGTAGGTTGTCCCAAGTTTCTGGAGCTGACTGCATCCCACAGCTGTTGGAGGTTCCAGAGAGCGAAAACAACAATCTAGGGTGGTTCCAAAGATGCTCAATTGGGATGAAGTTTGAAAAATTAGAGGGCCAAGATAACCCTAAGATGTCTTGGTCCTGCTCTTTCAACCAATATTGTAAATTTCTAGCCATGTAACATTTTGTATTGTCTTGCTGGAAGATCCCATTGTCCCCAGGGGAAACAATCCGCTTTTATGGGTGTATATCATACCCATATCTGCTCAAAGTGCCTTCCACATGGGTGAGCGCCTGAGAATGCCATTAAAACACTCCCCAGACCATAATGCCACCACCAGTTTGTATTCTTCCAGCAATGGTTGCAGAGTCTCTGTTCTCTGATGTTTCTCAACTGACACGCCAACGTCCATCCATTCGAGAAAGCAGAAAACATGACTCATGGGAGAGGGCAACCCATTGCCAATCAGTGGATGTTGAATTCTGATACTCCCATGAAAACTAAAGACTTTTCTGCCCATGTACCTTTGTTAGCAGAGGCGCAGTGTCAACAGTCTGCTTCGGAGCCCCTTTCATAGTAGTTTTTTTTTTTTAGACACATATCTGGTTCATTTTGGCAGTGAGCTGCTCCACTGCGATGCGTCAGTCCGCCCTCATCGCATCTTTACTACGGACGTTCACCTCTCACATCAATGGCACGTGGTGCCCTGCAGTTTCCACATCACTTGTTTGCAATAGTGCCATTTATCCACTCACGATACACTTTCATCACAGCAGCAAGCAAACAGGTCACAAATCACAGTTTCAGAAATACCACCACCCTTCTCCTCTAGGCCAATAATCATCCCTTTTTACACCTGTGATAAATTGCCCCTTTTATCCATGACAGCAATGAGCTATGTGTGCAGACAGCCTATCGACCCCAAATATACCCACCAAGCCAGCTCACAACACGTGACTTTCTTCATGAGCTACACCCTGCCAATGTCAAAAGTGGTCATCGTCATAATAATGCAACTTGAATGTGTATAGAGCCAACTAAAATGTACATAAACAATGAAAATGTATGACCACATTTAGATATACTTCATAGTGTCTGAGATAGTGTCCCTGCATAGATACATTTTAAATCTACAACATTCTGGCCACATGCGTCTGCTACTAAAAGGAGATTATTGAACACTGTTATAATGTAGAACACATATCATGTATGCAGTAAGCTGCTTAGCTCCCCCTGGTGATGGCTGCTGGCATGCAGATCTGTATGCAATTTTTACGTAGTATGGTTGAAAAGACACATATGTAAATCAAGTTCAACCGAGGGTGGGGAATATGTGTGTAAAGTGAGGAAGATAAGGAGTTTTTAAAGCTTAGTTTCCAAAACAGATAAAGACTTTGAAACCCATAAGGCAAGAACCAGGCAAGATTTCATTTCTGATCCCAGAGTAGCCATCAGACTGGATCTAGATATTTTAGATGGCTACGTACGTTTTAACATTTTTTAGTTCCAGGTAGTTACTAAGCCTTTTTTGGAACCCTCAACTGTTCCTGCTGTGACCAGCTCCTCGGGCAGGTTATTCCACAGATTCACAGTTCTCATAGTGAAGAAGGCTTTTCTCCTCTAGAGATTTAATCCCTTTTTCTCCAGCAGAACGGAATGTCCTATGGTCTTTTGAGGGAGCTTTACATGAAATAGTTTTACCCCATACTTTTTGTAGGGACCATTTATATACTTAAATAAATTAATCATGTCTCCCCGGAGCCTTATTTTCTCAAGATTAAATAAGTTTAATTCTTTTAACCTCTCCTCATAACTAAGATGCTCCATTCCCCTTATTAGTTTAGTTGCTCGTCTTTGAACTCTCTCTAGCTCCATTACATCCTTTCTGTAAACTGGTGCCAAAAACTGAACAGTATATTCCAAGTGAGGCCGCACCAATGCTTTATACAGCGGTTATATTACATCCCTGTCCTTTAAGTCCATGCCTCTTAATACACACTGATATTCTGCTGGCCTTAGAGGCAGCTGATTGACAGGCACACTGTTATTCAAAAATAAAGTACCTTTTCCCACAACCCCCAAAATTTTCGGTGTAAGGGGTTTTAAATATGGCGCCCTTTAAATATGGGGTTTTTGCAATTGCCCCATAAACTGCAGCGGGACTGCACACCATTTCCATGCACCAGTGATAGGGCTGTAAATATCTTTAGCCACAGGTAACATCTGTGGGAGTGCAGGATTGCACCTCTACTTGCCCCTACTGGATATTTGTTCCTGATTGGAAAAAGTTTTTTATATTTTTCAGACCATTTCCCCATATGTAGCCCCCAGAGGAACCTTAATCTCTTATACTGCAAAATGTGTTGGGCAAGTCACCATTCAGCGTGGTGACCATTTTGCTATATATTACTTTGTGTATATCGTTTTGGGGCAAGTTACCATTAATTTTGGTAACAGTTTGGTTACTTTTTGTGTACTTTAGATCCATAGGCAGTGTGGCTGTTTTTTTTCCCCCTTCCCTTTTTTTTCGTAACTGGGTATATTGTTCAACACTATCACTTCAACCAGGGCATTGGGTGGCGTCGTCCTTTTCAGGGCGATTACCCTGCCATTTAGGTAGAATTTTATAGGGTAATTTTTTTCCTGTTTTGCTTATACCCAGCAGGATATTGGCAAATATTCTTTCTACGGGATTCCAGACATTTTGGAATGGATTAGGACTTCTCCTGGAATTAAGGCTATTCTTTTTAATAAGGCACTTTCCTAGGATATATGAGTAACACTTACCTGTCCTTTCCCTTTTCCCTTTTTGGGGTTTTATTTTGCAGTATCAGGCATAGATCTATATTACATTTGTATATCCCAGGTGGCATATTGTCTATATTAATTATTAATATTTCTTTTTTAATTTTTTGTCGCCTATTATTTCTTCAGTGATTTGTTTAGACCCTGGCTAAAAATCATTTTGGTTTTTGATGGTTGTAAAACAGTTTTGCATGTAACAAATGCACACCATTTTTCTGAACAGACATTAACTTGCCGAACGGACTTTTTCTGTGGTGGATTTTTAGGGCGTATTCCATAGATTTCCACAGCATATTTTTTCTATGGATAAATACAAGGTGCAATACACAACAGAAATCTAAGAGTAAAATTAAATTATCTTCGGGGAAACCAAAAAGAAGATTTAAATTTGCTATTTTCATAAAGAAAAAAAACTTTGAGCCCTTTTCTTTTACATATTTTATCAAAAAGTTTTAAGCTGCCCAAAAACTTTTCAACGTATCTCAAAACGGGCGGGTCTACACTATCCTTACCTCTAATTTTGGAATTGGTTATGGGTTTCAAGACCTCCTTTATTAAGGAAAAAATAAAAAAAAAACCCAATTCCCATTTGGGTTTTTTGCCCACCTCACAGCTTCATAAAACAGCTTCATTTGTTTTTTTATTTTTTCTCTTAATAAGGGATCAATTAAAATGCCCTCCACTGCAACAAGGTGACCTCAATAAAATGGGGGGCACTCTCCATTTAACCTTCTTGGTGTCCTTTTAACCCCAAAATTTTCAGGGGGAAGCCCCCCCCAAAAAAAAATCTGCTCCCCCAAAAAAAAATCAGGTAGGGAGAAAAACCCAAAAGGGGGCAGTCCCACTCCAACAGACAAAAAGCAAAAAAGGCACACCCAAGACAATTTTTTTGGGATGGGCATTTAAAAAATTTTAAAAAAAAAATGTACACCGAAATTTTTTTGATTATTCAAAAAAAATACAAAAAAAAATTTTTTAAAAAAAATTTTTAATTTTTTTTTTTGACTGTTTTTTAGGAGCGTGGGGGGAATTTTGGTTTTTTTTGCATTGCTTTTTACCCACACCAGCGGCACCAAATTTTTTTTTTTTAAACGGTCTTGTGTGCGGGCCAAATTGTTTGCTTTTTTTAGCAATGTAAAATATTCAATCACACACCACCTTTTAAAAAAACCCTTTTCCCCCAAAAAACCCCCTCACCCTCTTTTAAGCCTTACCCCAAAAAATAAATTAAAAACAAAAAAGTCGCCCATCCCCCTTTACCCCAAAACATCCCAACACAACCCCCCAAAAAACCCCAATCCCTACACAACCCCCAAATTTCCCCCCCCCAAAACCATTAAAATTGGTTTAAATAAAAAAGGGTAAAAATTTTAAAAATAAAAAAATAAAATTTTTTTTAAAAAAAAAATTTTTTAAAAACCCCCCCAAAAAATGAGTTTTCCCCCCGCAAAAAAAAAAGGGAGCAATCCCCAAAAATTTTTAATATGAAAGGAAAAAAAAAAAAAGAAAATGGTTTTTTAATAAAATTTTTTTTAAATTATTTTAAGTAAAATTAAATTTTAGGTTTTTTTAAAAATGTTGGGGAGATTATTTTGTAAAATTTTTGTGAAAAAAAAAAAGGGAAAAAGAAAAATTAAAATTTTGGGAAAAAAAAAAATATTTTAAAATTTTAAAAGGAGAAATTTTTGGGAGTTTGGGAAAAAGGGATTAAAAATTAAGGGGGGGGTGGGGAAAATGGGCATTTGGGAAAATTAAGCGAAAAAAAATATTTTAAAAAAGGGAAAATTTGGGGGGGTAAACCCCCCTGGGAAGTGGAAATTGATGTTTTTGGGGGGGGAAAGGTATTTTGAGGTTGGACCAATCCCTGCTTGGCTTAATTTAACCCTTGAAAATTGGGTAATTTGGCCCGGGTCGATGAGTCTCGATTTCGCTGGACTTCATGGTAGGGTTAAATTTGGGTCAACAACATAAAAGCATGGCCATCCGCCTTGTATCAGGGTTTCAGGCTGTGGTGGGGTTAAAGGTGTGGGAAATATTTTTTGGGCCCCTCTTTGGGCCCCTTGGTACCAATTGAGCATCGTTGCAACACCTTGTAGAATCTATGCCACGAATAATTGAGGCAGTTCTGAAGGCAAAAGGGGGTCCAACCCATACTAGCATGGTGTACCTAATAAAGTGGCCGGTGAGTGTATATATATATGAAAAATGTAAATGCAGCACTCAAAAATTGCAACAAGGGGTGCACGCAGAAGGGTATTAGACCAAAAACCCTAAATATGCAAAGTAGAAAAATCCACAGCACTCCAATTCAGGTAAAAAAGTGAAAAACTGTGCTTTATTCACCCATGCAAGGCAATGTTTCTCAAGAAATGCTCTATTGTAGAGCTGAAACGTAGCCTTGCATGGGTGAATAAAGCACAGTTTTTCACTTTTTTACCTGAATTGGAGTGATGTGGATTTTTCTACTTTGTGTGTGTGTGTGTGTATATATATATATATATCTTATGCTGAAATAAGACACAAATCTTTATATCAATGAGGCATAAGACACATCAATAAGACACATTAATCCTTATCATTTACATCCTATTACAAGTGCTATGATTTTGCTGCGTATTCTCCGGCACGTACTGAGCGCCTGGAGAAAGAAGTGACATGTCACTATCAGACGCTTATGTGAAGGGGAAAATGGAGGGTGAATGAGGGTCGGAGCACTTTAGAAGTACGTGCTGGCTAGCAAATACTTCTAAAAACAGAAGGCATATAGTGGCGTGCACCGTACACGCCGCGTGAACCAGGCCTTATTCAACAGTGCAATGTTTCCGTTTATGCAGGAGCTGAAACGAGAAAGGTTCCTCCATTATCCGAAACTTTGCAAGGGTGAATAACAAATCACTATGGTCTGTTTAGAAGTGCTGCCTGAAATTCTTCACTCATGATTAGCTAAACACCTCCAACATGGTGACATGAGATTTGGCACTCGTTAAGCCCTTTAAGGGCAGCTCCTAGATATCCCTGTTCTATACAAAGTCCTCAGGCATAACATCTACTTGATCCACCACCTACACAGAGAACCTCCTCTAGCTGGTTACACAAGTCCGGCTCATGAAATGTGAAAACCAGACAGCTCTCACTTTAAAAATATAATTAGTAGGTTCATCATGGTTCACTGAAATGTTCAAGACTAAGGTATTCGTCAAAGAACTGGAAAATCCAGACCCTTCTACATACCTGCTGTACAGAGACAGCATCATGTGAGAACACCTCTACATTTATTCTGTGTGTTCATAGAGATAAGTGCATCGACTCTGTGAATACTGTACAAAGGAGAGAGGAGCGATGGCCACTGTATCAACTGATACTGCATATTTGATATTTTTCCAGTATGTCATTTTTTGCCCTAAATACTGGGGAACAGAGGGTGTCAGTATTTTGTGTTGCACACCTGAAAAAGTGCTGGGCAGCTTGCCCAATCAAACACTAGAGGCGACATAGGTTGTAAGGCAGCGTGGTGCACACCACTGTATAAATGGCACCCTTTGTATCGCCTTACCTGTATGCGATTATAATACCAGAAACCACCCCCCTCATACATAGTAGGCGTGTGAGTGGTTGTCTGATAGGTATTTTTGCAGTTATGCAGTCTCTCCTTGAATATTGTTGGTTTTCTGCATACTGGTGTGAACTGGTACTTACCCAATGTGCAGTTTTTTTTTTTATCATGCAGTTGTTTTCCTAATGGAGGTGAGGTGTGAGCTTTTGCTCATTAGTTATCTACACCTGTTATACTAGTGCTTCTCAAAAAAATTTGATCATCACTGAAAAGAGAATTGATATCAATAACTTAAGTCAAATAGAGAAACCCATATATTGTACAGACTCATTACAGTATGAATTACAAGATTTAATACCTTTGTGAGCCCTATAACAAATAAAAAGTCCTGGAGAACCCTTTTCATTTTCAATGATATTCTAATTTTTGAGATGCACTAGTATCTTTTCTAAATGGCACAGGTGCCCGTTCTGCCTCCTACTGGGTTTAGTTTATTGTTCAGCCATTGAGCTATAAGTATGGCCTTGTGTTTTTGAATATGTAATGTCCCATTTTTCTGTGACTCTTTTGCTAAAACATCAGCAATCCATTGGGTTCCTCTGCTGAAGTGTCTTATTCTCCTGCAGCTCCCCCACAGGTGTAATGAAGCATTACATTACATCCATTGAAATCAAAAAGGTCATCTGTGTAAAGTATGGATAGGCTGGGTCCTTCAGAGAGACGCTTAGCCTTTTTGTAGATGGTGCTCTTACCCAGCTACTAGATAACGGGTAGGATGAAATAGGGAAGTCACATTTATCGACCTTTATTCTACCAAAAAACCCTACCATGAAGGGTAGGATTCACATTTAGCCACCAGGGTGGAATCATGCTCTGCAGCCAGGAACCATATAGCAAGCCTGCATGTGGATTGCCACCAAGGTGGAAGCATGCTCTGCAGCCAGGAACCATATGGCAAGCCTGTATGTGGATTGCCACCAAGGTGGAAGCATGCTCTGCAGCCAGGAACCATATGGCAAGCCTGTATGTGGATTGCCACCAAGGTGGAAGCATGCTCTGCAGCCAGGAACCATATGTCAAGCTTGCATGTGGATTGCCACCCAGGTGGAAGCATGCTCTGCAGCCAGGAACCATATGTCAAGCCTGCATGTGGACTACCACCTGGGTGGAAGCATGCTCTGCAGCCAGGAACCATATGGCAAGCCTGCATGTGGACTACCACCCGGGTGGAAGCATGCTCTGCAGCCAGGAACCATATGGCAAGCCTGCATGTGGACTACCACCCGGGTGGAAGCATGCTCTGCAGCCAGGTACCATATGGCAAGCCTGCATGTGGACTACCACCCGGGTGGAAGCATGCTCTGCAGCCAGGAACCAATTTTCAAGCCTGGGTGTGGACTACCACCCGGGTGGAAGCATGCTCTGCAGCCAGGAACCATATGGCAAGCCTGCATGTGGACTACCACCCGGGTGCAAGCATGCTCTGCAGCCAGGAACCATATGTCAAGCCTGCATGTGGACTACCACCCGGGTGGAAGCATGCTCTGCAGCCAGGAACCATATGTCAAGCCTGCATGTGGACTACCATATCACGCAGCAAGTACAGCACAGGGTTTTTATGTGCTTCACCTGCACTTGCTATTAGAATGCAGCAATTCACGTTAAGCACACACAGTTTTACCACGCCGTTCTTGGCCACAACATGTGAACCCAGCCTAAAATTATTTCTCTACACATGAATGATTAGGTCCTTTTTTTTTTCCCTCAGAGAAAGGTTTATGCAACACCTGTGTGGGCGGACCCAGGAAATTTATTTTGGACCGAGCATACAC
This sequence comes from Phyllomedusa bahiana, assembly GCA_025379985.1. NCBI lineage: Eukaryota > Metazoa > Chordata > Amphibia > Anura > Hylidae > Phyllomedusa > Phyllomedusa bahiana. The sequence continues at coordinate 58,909 of JAODAL010015826.1, forward strand.
ACTTGTTCGATGGCTTTATCCACCCACATTTACAAGCAATAGGTAGGTAGTACAGCTGAGGCCCCCTAGTGGCACATTTTCATAGAACTATAATGAAGCCCAAATGTTAAAATCTCTAGCGATGACTTGTAATAAGACTTCTCATTTGCCAAAGTATTAATTTAGAAGAAAAGCAGCAGTGAGATTTTAAAAATACTTTAACCCCTTAATGACATATTTGAAAGGTTTTTTATCCTTGTTTCCAAGAGCTGAAAAGCAAGAATAAACAGCAAGAGGTGCGTGGAGGCGAACCTCTGCACAGACCAAATGTCCGATGGGAAGAATGGCAGAGAGGCAGGATGAAACTGCAGTTCTGGAGTGGGATGTAATATATATATATTATAAAAATTGTAGATTCACACTGAAGGCATCAAAACTATGAATGAACACATGTGGAATTATATACTTAACAAAAAAGTGTGAAACAGCTGAAAATATGTCTTATATTCTAGGTTCTTGATGCCTTCAGTGTGAATCTACAATTTTTATAATCATGAAAATACAGAAAACTGTTGGAATGAGAAGGTGTGTCCAAACTTTTGGTCTGTACTGTATATATACATATATAGAGATCTCTATATCTTTATATCTCTATATCTCTCTCTCTATATATCTATAACACACATACACAGAAATATATTATATATATCTAATTAGAATCCAAACAGTATTTTACATTCAGTTTTTGGTCACAGTTTTTGGACTTTGAGCGCCCCATTCAATTGAACAGTACCATAATCCGCGGTTTTCCATGATACTATAGAACATTTTCTAAGGTTTTTTTTCAACCACCAGTTTTGAAATCCGACCTCAGAAAAGAAAATCGGAGTTGTGTAGACTACAGCTCGGATTTTCTTTTGAGGCCTATCGGGATGATTTACAGTCAGATTCTAAATACTGATTCCACATAAAATTCGACTGTAAGCCATTGGCGTGATGCTCAACATGCAGGACTCCTACTGACACAGTGATAGCAATTATGTCTTTTTTGTTAATTTTTCTTGTATGATCAAAAAAAAAAATATTAAAAAAAAAACAACAAATTTTTTTTTTTTATTAGTTTCCTATCCTTTGGATACTTGAACAACTTGAACATGCAGTCTTGCTTGTACTACTCTTCAGCAGTGAAAGGGCAAAACCGAGAGGGAAAAACTTCAAGTTAGTAGCTTGTGTTGCAAAATCTTTAAACGATGCAATTCTTATGCACCTAGCTTCAAACTGTAGTATGTGTGTGTGGTGAGGGTTGGCTACGGGGACATAGAAGCCAGACTGCAGGAACGGAGATCTTTCCACTTCTACTATATGTTCCGCGTTTATCTTGCAGGCAATGTTAGCGGTAGATTGGTCAGCAGACGACATGGGCAACTACGTGAAGAGGTCTTCACAAGGGAATGTCACACCAGTCCTACTCTTGGGTTTATGGTGTGGGGGGCAGAATGTATGGGAGCCAGATCCACTATCAGCCCAGCGTTACATTGATTTGGTTGTGAAACCAGTGTGTTTGTTATTAAAGACCTTGATATCAGCACTAATGCTCAGGATGGCTACCACTGAATTGAAGTTATAGGACATCATGGTGGTATTCAATGGGTTGTCCAGTTCAAATCAAAATTAAAGGGTAAGCTGCCCATGCCAAAAACATGACACTATTTTGCTTCCCAGTGAGATGTCCCAGCTGCTGACTCGCTGCACGGTCACTTGCCTCTGCTTACATCACCATTTGGCACTGTTCACTTCCAATCAGTAATGTAAGGGAAGTAGCACATGACCGCTGCAGCCAATCGGTGACCTCAACAGTGCTGTATTACTGGCAGAACCTCTTAAAGGGGTTTGCCCACCATGCACTTTGGTGGCATATCGATAGACTATGCCGTCAATATGTGATGCGTTCCGGTCACACCGCTGGCACCAGCACCTATCAAGGGAATGGGTTCCCGAAAGTCTCAGCTCAGAATGGAGAGCCCATTGCGCTGCGCATGACTCTCCAATCTGTGCTAGCAAAACTCTGAACTCACTGAATAGAAAGCACAACCGGCCCTCCAATCCAAACCAAGCCTTACAGGAGCCCATTATTGAGATCCATACCCGTTATTGAGATCCGGCACCCATCATACTTTTATGGCATATCCTAAGTGCACAATGGGAACACCCTTTTAATGAATAGAACATTAATGCCAACAGTATGACACATAACTGATAAGGTCACCGATTGTCTGCAGTGGTTTTACACCAGCCCTAGAGAATGCAGCAGCATCTGTGCTACATTGCAAAGGAGAGGGGTGTGTGTGTGTGTTTGTGTGATATTTTTTCTTCAAAAAGGTGTGAAGATTTTCTCCAGTTTGCCCAGAAAAAAACTTTATTTTTAAATGGACTGTAATGACCGCGCTGAACGTCTTTTAGTTGAAGATTTATTACAAATAGCAAATTGGAATACGCGTTTCGTGTGTAGACCACATTTCCTCAGTTTCAAGTAGTTATGGAACTGAGGAAGTGTGGTCTACACACGAAACGCGTATTCCAATTGCTATTTGTACTAAATCTACAACTAAAAAGACGTCCAGCGCGGTCATTACAGTCCCTTTAAAAAAAAAGTTTTTTTCTGGGCAAACTGGAGAAAGTCTTACACCTTTCGGATAGCTACTACCCTGACCCCGTGCACCGGGCGTACGGAGCAAAACGACCGTGATTCTTCGGTTCCAAATATTTGGATGCTTAAAAAAGTGTTGGGCTTTCCTTTGCACAACACTAGAAGGTTAATGCTTAAAATTAGTACAATATTGCGCTAGGGAGCGCGGTCTCGTTTTTGTTTTTTCTCTTGATTTTTTTTTTTGCAATTTTATTACATTTGTGGTGAATACATTTGAAAAAATATATATATATATTTATACACACATATATATTAATATACACACACACCCACCCTTTTTTATGTTTATTCTTATATTAAAAAAAATAATAAAACTAGCGAAATGGAATCAAGGCCATGCATTTAATAGTACACATGGGCACACACCTATAGCTGAACCAGCCAAAGCAGCGGCTTTGCGGCCCAAGGGTAGAATGGGCCCACTCTTGTTTCTTTTTGCCCCTTCTTAAAGTGAATAACAAGTTGGGAGATATGAGGTATTCTGCCATCTACCACCACCATGTGGATTCTCTGATATCTGTCCCTATTATCCAGGCCCTTGATTAAGATTTTAGTTAGGTTAGGGCCCATCACATTTTCGGGGCCCCTTGATTTTCAGCTAGCCCACCAGGTACAAACAGGTTGACGTTCTGAAAGTGAACCACCCTTTTAAGGGTAAAACTCCAGTGCTGAAAAGTTCCCATTTCATACTAACAAACAGTAATCACCTAATTTACCAACACATAATGAAAACATTAGCGAATTTATCATTTCAGGAATCAACATTTAAGCAGAGTTGTACAAAAATCAGCTGAAGAGATACATTTCATGAGAACAAACAAAATCAGCCTTAGGACCTACGTATGCAGACGGGACCAGCAATGGTGTTTGACCGTCAAAAAACGACGGTTTTCCTTAGGTACTTTTTGCGGGAGTCATACTCAAACATCCTGGCAGCCAAGCACATTTTAACTATATAACAAGGAAACTTTGCTTAGTGCGTCTTTTAAAGGGACACGATCTACCCGTGGAAGCCACTGAATTAATTTTAAAATGGCACCCAATGCCCAAGGGGCTTTACGTTACCCAAAGCTAACAATGCCCAAACCACCGGTGCCCAGCTTAAACCTAAAATTCCTTAAAGGGAAGTCCTCAGAATACACTTAAGATCCATCTATGCAAAACACATTTTTGCATTATTTTTTTTTAATTTCCAAATTGCAATAATTTTTATAATTTTTAAATCTGCATGTTTTCATCATTCCACTTAATGCGATAAAACATTTGTCTTAAGAGAGATTTTACACTTGTCATTATCATCCTAATGCATCCCAACTGAAAATTGACCCCGTGTAAGATTAATAAGGATCCACCAACAATGGTATCACAGCCCCCCAGACACTACTTCTTCCCATAAGAAATACTAAAACCCCGTAGAATCAATGAAGAGTATCCTGAAGCTCCTATTTGCATTTAATGTAATAAAGTATCTATCGCTCATTGAGATAAAAGTGAAGAATGCTTCCCAATTAAGACGATGAGAACACAATAGAAAATTTAAAATTGGTAAAAATTAAAATGGATTTTTGAATTAACTCTTGCAACCCCCGGTCTGAAATAATTTCAATTGATAAGAAACTAACACTTCTTGTAAAGATATTTTTTGTGCTTGGAATTGTTTTTTTTTTTATTGTTTTTTTCACTATTTTACTAAATTTTTTAAATTTTTATCCCCTTAGGGGATGAAGTTTAGGGGGCAATCAGGACGTGTTTCTTGGCGCTTGAGCTTCTACTTTGTATTAGTTTTGCTATGAAAAAGTTTAGTTAGGATAATATTTTCCGAGGGTGATCAGAAAAAACCGAAAAAATATGCATTTAAAAATGGCCCCTTTAAAATTTACATTTTTCCCAAAATTTTGGGTTACATTTTTAAATGAAAGGGTTTAAAAAGCCCCCCATTTAAGCCCCCACAAAATCCCCACTCACACTCGTGTGTTGTGAGTTATGATTGTGCCACGTTTAGCAGAGTATGATTTAATTGAAACACTTTTCTCTGCAGTACGGGGTTTGGGTGGTGGTTTGGGATATATAGCCCAGGGGTCTGTTTTTACCTAGACAAAAAAATAAATAAAAATATATTCACCTATTTTTGGCTATGCATGAGGATCTTAATTTTATCCCTGAGGGTCCATAATAGATATGCGATATGCGAATCGTGATTGCTCGATTTACCATAGCAATACCAACAACTGGGATTGAGCAGGGGGCAGTGTAGATTGAGGCCGCTTTCCGGTTAAACGTGCCCTTTGACCAGCGCAGTTCAAATTCTTTGTTTTAAGTCTTTTTTGCCCTGCGCAACGTGAGTAGACATCGCAGAGCTTATGGAAGACGCCGAGTGCCGTTTTTACCATTGATTTTTCCCCCCTCGCAAGAAGTGTAATGAAAGGGGGTTTTTTTTTTGTTTCTTTTGATTGAATCTCTTCAATTGATGTATACCTATGATTAAAATTTATTTTTCACTGCACAACATAATTGATAAGTGTTAAACATTGGGTTTGGGAATTAGGGTTGTTTTTTGTTATTAATAAAAACCCCCTTTTTTGCACTTGTGTTAAAGCCCCGAGAAAAGGGGGGGACCTCCCCCCAAACGCCCCCACCTTTTTTTGTACCTGTGACCTTGAAAAAAGAAGCCCTTTTTTTATGCTGAGCCCCATCTTCCATTTTTGGACATTTGAGGGGGGTACAGCCAATCCTCCTAAGGACATCAAAAGCTCGCGGCTTCTGTGGTATTTTTTTGTGGGATTCCAGGCTGACCCTTTTATTTTTTTGCTATTATCCAGGCTTATCACTATTGCTACTATTTTAGTTTCTTGTCAGTAGGTGTTGGGGCCCATCTCATTTTTCTCTGGGGCCCTATGATTTCTAGCTATGCCCCCAGTAGTACAAGACATGGTTGATTATCTGAAAGTGAACAAGCCCTTTAAGGCTTTACAACGTTCTCGTCTGCTGAAGAATTCCCATTTCCAACTGAACAAACAGTAAATCACTGCTTTGTGTAAAGACAAATAAATGAAAACATGGAGTAAGCGGGATCACTCATTCAGGACTCCACATTTAGGACGAGAGGGTTTTGGGCCCGCAAACAGGCCGGTTCCCACCTGACAATCCCCGTCACCTACATTTTCCACCGCTGGTGAAAAAAACAAAAGTCAGCTTAGGGCCTCGTGGTCTGGTCGTGGGCACAGGGCATGGGTGTCTGGTTACTGTGCAAATGACAACGATTCAGGAATATTTCAGGCTTTCAGGTATTCTTTTATGCTGGCATATCATTTCATCAAACATCCTGGCATGTTTTCTCAAGCATTCCACTGTTTTTAAAGGGGGAAATATTTAACAAAGGGAAAAAACTTATCTTTGCCGTCTTAAAGCGGGGGCACGATCTACCCAGACTCCTGGGAAGAAACACACACAGATAAGAATTAGAGTTCATAACCATGGCACCCACATGCAAGGTGCTTCTACTTACCAAACAAAGCTAAGCGAATACAATGCCCACCGATGACCCACGACATTAAAACCACTGAAAGATTACTTAAAGGGAATGTGTCATCAAAAAACGACTTATTGTTTAACTCACATTTTATGTCAAACACATTTATGAATTTATTTATTTTTTAATTTTCCATATCACTTTCAATATTTTTTTAATAATTCTTAAATCCTGCAGTTTTCACTTTGGCCACTAGGCCGAATAATATTCTGACACTTCCTGTTCTGTAGAGAGAGATTTTCAGCAGTCTGCTCATTATCAGCACAAGCAGGGCCAAACTGAAAAGTGACACCAACGTGTACAGATAATACAGGATCCACCAATCACAATACGAGATATCACAGCTCCTCCGCTTCCCTCCCTGCACACTGACTTCTTCCCAGCTCACAGAGAATGACTTGAAAACTCTCTTATAGAAGTCAATGGGACAGAGTCAGTCTGAAAGCTCCTATGTGCATGAACTGCAGTAAAGTATCTTTCGGACTGCTGGTAAAGCAGTGCAGGCAAGAATGCTGTCCCCACAATCATAGATAGACGACTGAGAAATCTACAATCAGAAAATAAAAATGGCTACGAAAAAAGAATATGGAACAGGGTCCTGATTTAAGCAGTAAAAAAAATGGCGACAGATCCCCTTTAAGTAACATTGATTAAAGACAACCATCATTGTCAAGAAGTGAAATATATTGGGCAGAAAAAGTCCTTGAAATTAAGGTACTGAAAGCAGGAAACATGGGCATGTACAAGGATCGGAGTGATTTTGACAAGAACCAACTTTTGAGGTCTAGATGACTGGGTCAAACAATTGCACCCTCCTACTCCTGTGGCGTTCATTGAGAAAATAAATTGGCTGATTGCCATGGAGAAAGATTCACATTAAGGCCAGGTTCACACGGCATATAGCAGCGAGTACCTGTGTGTGCCGCTATACGCCTGCTGTTTGAAGTATGCGCTGGCCAGTGCGTACTTCCAATAGCGCTCCGCCCCGGCCCCCATTCACTCGTTTTTCCGTGCCAGGGAATGCAGTGTAAAATCATAGCACTCAATGAAAGCTATGAATTAACTGTATTTGCTGGGCGTACTTCGGGCGCTTTGCAGTGAAATTACGCCTCGCAAATCGCCATGTGAACACCCTCTAAAGAGGGGGACAGTGGTGAAATGTGCCACACGTGGTCCAAGTGGATAATCTCTTTAAGGTTAGCCTCGAACCGTCTTCTGAGGGAATACATCTTTACATCTTACTGAGGGGTATGCTGAGAACTGCGTTTATATGTTCTGATCACTATATTTATTATTTTGCCATAGGCAAACAAACTCTATCAGTTCTCAATCTATAGAACACTAAAACGTAACTTTTATTATGTATAACACTTAACCTCTATACACACTATTTAAAAACCTGATTTCTAACCTCTGAATTTATCATTTTCTAATTGTGAAGGAACGGACCTCTAACCCCTGATGAAGCCAGTTTAGCTGGTGAAACATGTTGGGGAGGTCAGGCATGACATTTTAAATTGTGATTTCTCACCTCTTCCCACAGTGTTATCCGCTGCAGAGGGTCTCACAATGGAAACCTTATATGTTTTATGTCCATTGGATTAGGGATGATTGCCCAAGTAAGATGCTTTGGATCCCTTACTGGAGTTAGTAAATCACAGTATATATGAGGTTTCCCTGCTAATAGGTGGTGTTCCACCAGACTTGATAATAGAAAAGGAGTTATTCCTTCACAATTAGAAAATGATAAATTGAGAGGTTAGAAATCAGGTTTTTAAATAATGTGTACGGAGGTTAAGTGTTATACATAATAAAAGTTATGTTTTAGTGTTCTATAGATTGAGAACTGATAGAGTTTAAAGGGGTGTTATCGTTTGAGCTGCTCGTGCTGTTCAGCTAATTTTCTCAGATTGCGTTTGAAAACCAGGGGCGTGTCTCTCCTGTCAGCAGGCGTGTCTCTCCTCCCAGGAGGCGTGTCTCCCCTCACTGAAGAACTGTGACATCATTTTGTTTAAAGCAGGGGATGCAGCAGGTTGTCTGGATAGAACAGCTCTGTAACCTCCTGCCTGCTTATGTCTGCAGCCTTGAGGCTCCAAACTCCAGCAAGCACCTGTCATATGTCTTAGTTTACACACAACTGAAAGTCAGCAGCTGTTACTTCTAGTGGTGTTCATCCAACTTGTACTGACAACCGGCAGAGATCTTTACTCAACTACAAATGTCAGCTTCAAGTAAAGATCTCTGCTTGCTGTCAATGACATGTGAGTGAAAACAATGGGGGGAGAAGCAGATCAGCTTTGAGAGAAGGCCCTGCTCAGCTTGTTACTAACTTGGTCTGTTGGTGCAGCGGTAGAGCAGTGATAGACTATTGCTTTTACAATGAAGAGGTTTGGAGTTCTAGTCCCCTCACAGGGTATATTTTTTTCCCCCCCTAAATTCTACACATATGTAGAGAGACCTAAAATATATATATGTTAATCTCTATAATGATATATATACACATAACAGGCTCCCTATATCATGTCTCATCCCCCAGATATATATGCATTGTATCACGTATGTTGGAAGTGCTTGGTGTGACTGCAAGGATAGGACACTATATAGGGGAGCTTTGTGTGTGTATATGAATAAAATTATAGATGTCCACACATATATTTTCATATCTTTACATATGTGTACAAATTTTAAAGAAAAAAACAACAAAAAAACTACTGATGGGGCTTGAACTCCCAACCTCTGTCTTGCAGGGCTAATCACCTAAGCACTGTACTATATAAGCAGCTTATACAGATGCAGTGTTGAATCCTTATGTTATACACTAAAGGTGATGACGTCATAAGAAGGCGGGGCTTGCATTCGATCTGAGGAACAGAACGCCTTCTTTTCCAAGTAGCAGCTTAAGGACTGGACCTGTGAGGAGGTGAATCAACCTCTTGGCAAAAGCCCCTTAAACAGCCAGTCATTGCCCAGAACATTGACCCTAAGATGTGGAGATGTACATAGAGCCAGCAGACCTTGGTTTCACTATTGATTTTAACAGCTCAGAGGGGAGTAAACACAGTGTGCAGGCAGGCAATCACAGCGCAGGGGGCGTGGCGGGGCGTTTCCTGTCTAGGGGCGTATCCCAACTGGCTGAATGAAATGTCAGCCAGCCAATCACAGTGCAGGGGGCGTGTCTAGGGTGCGAGAATCGACCAGGGGGCGTTCTGACCAGCAACAGCAGAAATAGAAGACAGATTTACAGAGATGCTCATATCTGCTAAACCAAGTGACAGAGGTAATGCAACCCAATTACAAAAGTGCTTATTTTACTGTCCCCATAATCTGAGACATGATATTTGTAATGATAAAACCACTTTAAGTTTGCCTATGGCAAAATAGTAAATATAGTGATCAAAAGTCACTCTGTTCTCTTGTGAGATTCCCATTTTTTCGGAGACTATATGTTCTGATCTACCCAACATACTTCCTTTTTTCGAATTTGACTATTCGCTGATATATGACAATATAAGGGATTGAAGTATTTCTGCACATTCTTACCTATGATATCCAAAGTGCATAATTTATATATTGTGACAAGTCTTAGGATATGTTCACACAGCAGTTCCAAATCAGATTTAAGAAACACCTGATTAAAGGCATTTTTCGCAGCGTATTTTGAAAAATCCTATCCCACTGTTTCCTATGGGGATTTTACAAGCAAAAAAACACCTCAAGAATTGACGTCACTTATTTTTTACGACCGTAATTGCGTCAAAAAAACAGCTCACAATAACACTTGTGAAATACACTGTGTGAATGACCAGATATATTTTACATTATATTTAATGAAAGAAAATTTGATACTTGTCTGATGCTGATTTTGGGTGGTTTTTCAGTGCTCAAAACGCGCTAAACCATTGCCCAGAAAAAGCTGTGTGAACATACCCTTATGTTCATTCATGGAAGGAATTGGGGAAGTACATTATTAAAAAAAAATGAAAAAAAAAAGAAAAAAAAATGACAGGCGATCCTCGTATGCAGTGGTTTGCACCTGCCAAAAGTAGTCCAAGGAAGAACAAATGGTGAAGCAACAGGATCAAGGGTGGCCAAGGCTCATTAATGCTTAGGGAGGTACAGGCTAGCCAAACCGGTCCATGTCACAGAAGAGCTACTGGAGCAGTAATTGCTGAAAAAAGTTCCTGCTGGCTATGATAGAAAGATGTCAGATCACACAGGACATCACACCTTGCTGTGTATGTGGCAACATAACCTTGGACAGGTTAGATTGCTCATGAGGACCTTGTTCATGACTAAAAGCTCCTACAAAGGGCATCAAAACTGGACCATGGAACAATGGAAGGAGGCTTGATCTGACAGGTGTCACTTACCTTAGGTGAGGTACTAACCACTGCATACTAGGTACACGTTATTCACCTTTCCAATCAATAGTTTTATGCTATGGCTGATCAGTATATCAAGTCCAAGTAATCCTAGGAGCAATGCACTGAGCAGCCAGCTCTTACTAGTCAAGTATATGGGACAAGACTGCAATATTCTGCACAGCCGCTACCAAGTATACGGCGTACAGAGTCATGGACATAGCAAATCAGGTTAATGATGCCAAGAGTCACGCCTCCGCCACCACCGATCTGATAATATTGATGGATCACTCTAGCAGAGGTCATCTCAGAAAACCCCTTTAAGGATTGGCACCTGGTGCCACAGATTGAAAGTCCTGTCCTTAACCTTATTGGCAACAGCTACTATTCAGCATGCATAGTCATCACCACTGGAAGCTAGAAGAAAAATGCGGTCCCCGGCGCTCATCTATTCAAACCTCCGAGAGGCACGAAGTATTATAAATAACGATTTTTAATCAGAGTAAAAACTCATGAAAAGCTGTAAAACCTAATAAAAACATAGGCACATAAAATCACTAACGACGCATTTCTTGCGATTACAATTCCTGAGATAGCGCCGGTTTCGGAGGTTTGAATAGATGAGCGCCGGGGACCGCATTTTTCTTCTAGCTTCCACTGTTTACGCCCGCCGCCGCATCTTTTTGCCGCTTCGGAGAAGGGTTCCACGGCTGCCGTTGATGGACCTAGACTGAATCCTCTATATGCTTATGAGAGTTGTGCCTCTAAATTAGTCGCATAACTTGATCAGGTGAGCCTGTACCTTATTTTACCTCACTAATCATTGTAGACGGACATACTTCACTATAAGGAGCGCCCCTTCTGTTTTTTGCTTTTCTCTACATACTCATCACCACAACAGAGATGTGGTTTCAACAGATTGGTAATCTCTCCTAATATCTCAAAAAAGAACCAATTCTTGCAGTCAGTCCAATGCCTCCCAGTTAGTCCTCACAAAACTCAGACGGACGACTCTTGTTGACACAGGCAATTACTTATATTTGTAAATGGATTTCTTATGCCAACAAGAGTTATGGAACTCCAACAGAGATTAAAGGGGCTGTCTCGCTACAAGGATTGATTTTTATGTTAAAGATCTTACAAAAACAAGTCACTTTGCAATATATGTCCATTAACAGTGTCCTACCTATTCCTAGATATCCCCTCTTGTATGGGCTGCATCAGCTCCTAAGGTCGCTATAGCTACAGACCTGTTGGATCTCTCCTGATAGGCTGTCAGCACTGGTTGCTTTAGCTACAGAACTGGCTTCTACTGCAGCCTAGTAGAAGCCAGTAAACACGCCCCTGAATTCAAATTGAAACCAAGAAAACAGGACTGAGGTAAGATGAATCAATATAGTGAGACAACCCCTCTAAATCCAATTTGCCGATTCTTTTCTATTATCTTAAGTTGCTTGAACAGTTCATTTTAATTCCATCTGTGGCCAACTTCAATCAGATTACAGTTACCCGTCATTTCAGGCACTATGTCCCAGTAACACAACTTCTCCCGTCACCTACATGTCCCCTTTTTTCATCAATAATGCCAAAATAGACAGCAAGCCAACAACATTTAGCTGGTACAATGGCCTCAGACAGGTGCCATGAAGGATTGCCATCACCACCTCAGAATCAAAACATTTGTCTAACCACAGATCCCCAACTAAACAGATCAGCATTTGGATCAAGTGACGATTATGTCCCCCTTCTTAAGAAAAGGGGTGTTTGAGATTTGATTCCTACATAATGTATCTTGCAGAATTCATGTGGAAAGATCCATTTGGCAAAGACACATTTAAACACTTTGCCTTTGCATATTGCAAAGCATTTTATTGATTGTGTCAAGTGAAATTTATGTCCTAAGGGGACATAATCTCTACTTGAGCCAACCCTTTTATATATATATATATATATAAAGGGGTTGTTCAGTTTAGAAAACCCATTTTCATACACTCCATTAAGGAATTCATGGAGCGGAGTCCTCTATGAAAGACCCTCATCTCTTCTCCAGTGTGGAGAGCAACTTCAAAGACCATCTCTCACTTTGCAAGACTTTTGCTTGTCTTAACAACTTATTGATTGGAATGATAATTGTGTAATGATTAATTTCCCCTGTGGAGGCGCTGCAGGGAAACTGAATACTTACTTACAGCTGACCTCATTTTGGTCAAAGCAGGGATCATACTGTAATCGGGGACTCTTCTAACAAGTAGGGACTGTCTAAAGTGGAGAACTCCTTTAAAAACTTATATACAAATAAGATTCATCTATGAAGTCATTTAACTAACACTGCTGCTGGTGTTCCCTGTATATACAAGTGTACAATTCATCAAGGGGCTTTACTTACAATCAAACCGAATTACCTAGTCATAGGCGATACATGTTCCTCATCACCAAGAGAAAAGAGGGTTTTCCCCTTTTCTGTACCATAAGTAAACTTAAAGGGGTTTTGCCAGGAAGGGAGTTGCTTTCCTCTTATCTGGCTCAGGAGAAAATATAAACAAATCATGAATGCTGCAGAGGGGAGAGGGAGGGGGCTGAGCAGCGAAGAGCACAGAGGGAGAAATAAGGGAGCGTCTGCAATGCTCACTCAGATAATAACATTACAACCAGTGGATTGTCTATACAGTGGTGGCCAAAAGTATTGGCACCCCTGCAATTCTGTCAGATAATACTCCGTTTCTTCCTGAAAACGATTGCAATCACAAATTCTTTGGTATGAATATATTCATTTATTTTGCTTGCAATGAAAAAACACGAAAGAGAATAAAACAAAAATCAAATCATTGATCATTTCACACAAAACTCCAAAAATGGGCCGGACAAAAGTATTGGCCCCTCAGGCCAATACTTGGTAGCACAACCTTTAGCCAAAATAACTGCGAACAACCTCTTCTGGTAACCATCAATGAGATTCTTACAATGCTCTGCTGGAATTTTAGACCATTCTTCTTTGGCAAACTGCTCCAGGTCCCTGAGATTTGAAGGGTTCCTTCTCCAAGCTGCCATTTTGAGATCTCTCCACAGGTGTTCTATGGGATTCAGGTCTGGACTCATTGCTGCCACTTTAGAAGTCTCCAGTGCTTTCTCTCAAACCATTTTCTAGTGCTTTTTGAAGTGTGTTTTGGGTCATTGTCCTGCTGGAAGACCCATGACCTCTGAGGGAGACCCAGCTTTCTCACACTGGGCCCTACATTATGCTGCAAAATTTGTTGGTAGTCTTCAGACTTCATAATGCCATGCACACGGTCAAGCAGTCCAGTGCCAGAGGCAGCAAAGCAACCCCAAAACATCAGGGAACCTCCGCCATGTTTGACTGTAGGGACCGTGTTCTTTTCTTTGAATGCCTCTTTTTTTTTTCTGTAAACTCTATGTTGATGCCTTTTCCCAAAAAGCTCTAATTTTGTCTCATCTGACCAGAGAACATACTTCCAAAACGTTTTTAGGGTTTCTCAGGTAAGTTTGGGAAATCTCCAGCATGGCTTTTTTATGTCTCGGGGTAAGAAGTGGTGTCTTCCTGGGTATCCTACCATACAGTCCCTTTTCATTCAGACGCCGACGGATAGTACGGGTTGACACTGTTGTACCCTCGGACTGCAGGGCAGCTTGAACTTGTTTGGATGTTAGTCGAGGTTCTTTATCCACCATCCGCACACTCTTGCGTTGAAATCTCTTGTCAATGTTTCTTTTCCATCCACATCTAGGGAGGTTAGCCATAGTGCCATGGGCTTTACATCTAGGGAGGTTAGCCCCAGTGCCATGGGCTTTACATCTAGGGAGGTTAGCCCCAGTGCCATGGGCTTTACATCTAGGGAGGTTAGCCACAGTGCCATGGGCTTTACATCTAGGGAGGTTAGCCACAGTGCCATGGGCTTTACATCTAGGGAGGTTAGCCACAGTGCCATGGGCTTTACATCTAGGGAGGTTAGCCACAGTGCCTGGGCTTTACATCTAGGGAGGTTAGCCACAGTGCTGGCTTACATCTAGGGAGTAGCACTGCTCTTTACATCTAGGGAGGTTTAGCACATGCATAGTGAGTAGCCAAGGCAAGGTTTAGCCACAGTGCATAGGGAGGTTAGCCACAGTGCCATGGGCTTTACATCCTAGGGAGGTTAGCCACAGTGCCATGGCTTTACATCTAGGGAGGTTAGGGGGCCACAGGTTGCCCAGTTGGGTAGGGAGGTTAGCCACAGTGCCATGGGCTTTACATCATCTTGGGAGAGGTTAGCCACAGTGCCGTGGCTTTACATCTAGGGAGGTTAGCCACAGTGCCTAGGGGCTTTACATCTAGGGAGGTTAGCCACAGTGCCATTGGTTTACACTTGAGTTAGCCACAGTGCACATAGGGATGGTTAGCCACGTATTTGGCTAACCTCACCTCTGATGTAAAAGCCCATGGCACTGGTGGCTAACTCCACTAGATGTTTAAAGAGCCCAGGTGCTGTTAATTACACTAATTAGAGAAGCTTCACATGATTTTTCAAACAGTGCCAATACTTTTGTCCACCCCCTTTTTATGTTTGGGGTGGAATTATATCCAATTTGGCTTTATGACTATTCTTTTTGTGGTTTTCCATGAAAGACAAATAAAATGAAGATAATAATATCAAAGAATTTGTGATTGCAATCATTTTCAGGAAGAAACTGAGTATCATCTGACAGAATTGCAGGGGTGCCAATACTTTTGGCCACCACTTAACAGCCTAAAGCCTCATACACTGCACTTTCTCCACAGTCCCTTGGAAGCTCATTCATGTTCCCTGTCATCAGATAAGAAGTGCAGACAATGCAAGCTTGGCCAGATCAGCTCCAGTCAGCTGCTGGTCGTGTCTAATGTAAACTTTTAAGTAACTAAGGGCATGTAAGGAAGGCTGTAGCTCTCTTGGGCTGCAATTTTTGTAATCACATATATTTAAAAAAGTGATTAAATACCCATTTTGGAGAATCCTATGTCAACATTACATCGTGGCAAAACCCCATTAAAGGAGTCATCCCAACATCACTTCTGTTCTTCTCAAACTCAAAAACAGTCATTCAACATAGAATATTAAATGATTCCAGGACGTCCATTATATGCTGAAACCATAACACTATAGACAACTGGCCATTTGTTCTGAAGACCCAAAATGTCACCAACAGAATGCCCCATAGACTTTCATTACCAGCGGCGCGTATTCGCCGCTAGTAATTGACATGTCACTTATCTCCCCCCTGCAGCGTATTGTGCAAGCGGGGAGAGGAGACGTAATCCATAGTTCTCTATGAGAACTGTGGATTACCATAATGACTGGGAGGATTTGGCCCCGTATTGAGGGCAGTACAGTGCGAAATACGTCCCAATTTAAGCCGTGTGAACATAGCCTAAAGACTCTGCACTTATTACCTGTATTAATTGCACCTGTCTAAATTTGTTACCTGTATAAGGGACACCTGTCCAAACACTCAATCACACTTAAGGCCTTTCCCACTATTTTGGAACCGTTGTAGATCCGCAAAAACGGATTCTAATCAATTGAGCAGTGTGATCAACAAAATTTCATATTAAATGGCAAAGAGCACTTCGCTGTTCACACGGGAATATTCGGGCGTTTCAGAGCTCTTCTGTTCGTGCGCTTTTCGCGTATCCGCTGTGAATAATTGACATGTCACTTTCTCCCCGCGTCGTTGTAACGGAAGGAATATCCATAGGCTCTATGAGAAATGGAGTCCTTTTTGGGACGTTCCCAAAAGCAGACCACATCCGTGGTACGTAATCTCCTCGGCTTGTGATCATGAAAGCCCCCGTGGAAAATTCGGAAAGTGAAGGCCCCGTTCCAGGGGATCTGGAGGTGAACCGATGGCGGGCTCAGCATAAGATTACGGATGACACACTGCACCATCAGGCTGGAGGGCCGAGGTCCGGACACACCGCTGTCAGCCCGGGCATTATGTCGCCAGATGCCATCTGAATCCAGGGTGGGTGGAAAGCCATGTGGTCGGCCGCATGGATCCCACTCGTGGTTTGGGAGAAGGGATGGTTGTAGGACTTGCCGTGACAGCAGGGGCAAGCTATTTGCGGGGGCTTGCTGCAAAGGGACTGGAGCGGCATATGTGAGAGGCGGCCTGATCACTGGGGCTCCTTCCGAGTGGGTCGGCGGGTCCGCTGACCAAGCCCCTGAGGCAACTAAAGGGGTGGGGTCCGCTGATCAAGCTGGTGGCAGCATGTGCCAGCCGCCTGAAAACTTGGGTGCTGAACTAAAGTAGCCAGCGCCGGCCGCTGAAATCTGGGGCTGAGAAGGGGGCGATGTGTGGGCCTTTGGCAGATCAGGGCGTCAGCCTTATTTGCGGTTTCCACTAGTCTCTTTGCCTTTTGTCATGTTGCTTTTAAATTGCCGATTGTGAGTTTGGTCCTCACAGTCGAAGTGTGCTGAAAGGCTTGGCGCGTAGCTGGAAGCACTATTGTTGGCGCTGATCAATGGGGCAGCTATGTGCGGCGGCCGCTGTAGCGGGGCTGGGGCGGCGAGTGCGGGCGGCCGCTGATCACGGGGCTGGGGCCGATGGCGGGCGGCGCTGATCAGTGAGGTGAGGTAGCGATGTGCGGGCGGGCCCCTGATCAGCTGAGGCGGCGAGTGGGGCGGCCGCTATCAGCTGAGGCGGGCGATGAGGAGACTCATTTCCCCCTCCCCTTTTTTGAAAACGCATCCAAAAAAGGGGCTAAAAAGCAGGTGAAAAAGCATTCAAAAAAGATCCAAAAAAAAGAAAAAACTGCTGCTTTTTTGGGTCCGCTTTCCATACGCTTTTCAACTGTCAAAAACGGACCTAAAAAGGACCAAAAGCCGTTAACAAGCCCTAAACCCTCCACATGGCCCAAAAAATTTGAACCGCACAAAGCCGGGATTGGCAACAGTACAATAGGAAAGCAGCTTGGTGAGAAGGCAACAAATGTTGGCATAATTATTAGAAAATGGAAGAAACACAAGAGGACTGTGAGGCTAAGTTCACACATGAAAATTGCGGGGGGGGGGGGTGGGGGGGGGGGGGGTTTTTCGTGTTTTGTTTCGGGGGAGCTCGCGTAACCCGGGGAATAATTTCAGTCACTTACTCCCCGCGCATCGCATTTTATGACGGGAGAGGGAAACATTATCCATATTCTCTAGGAATGTGGAATTTCCGTAATTTTTGGGACGTATTTTTCCCGATTTTAAGCAGTCGGCGGGACATAAGCCGTGTGAACATAGCCTCAATCTTCCTCGGTCTGGTGATCTATGCAAGATCTCACCTTGTGGGGTAAGGAGGATTCTGAGAAAGGAATCGGCCCAGAACTTCACAGGAGGACCTGGACAATAACCTGAATAGAGCTGGGACCACAGTCTTAAAGATTACTGTTACACACTGCACCATCATGGATTAAAAAATTTCAGGGGCCCCGTCCCCGGCTCACATCACCACATTCCAGGCCGTTTTTAAAAATCGCCAATACCATCTGGAATCCCAAAGGGGGAGGGAGAAAACCATGTTGTCAATGAAACCAAATAGAACTTATTGGTATCAGCTACCGCTGTGTTTGGAGGGGAAAAAGAAGGGTAGTTTCAAACCCCAAAAAATTGTCCCAAAAGGAAAAATGCAAGTGGGAAAAATAAATTGAGGGGTGCTTTGCTGCAAAAGGGACAGGATGAACTGCAGCATATTGATGGGAGAATGGATGGGACCATGTATCACGAGATTTTGGCCAACAACCTCCTTTTCTCAGTAAGATGGGTCACGGCTGGGTCTTCCAGCAGACCAATGACCCGAAACATGCTTCCAGGGCAACTAAGGAGTGGCTCCATAAGCAGCATTTCAAGGTCCTGGATTGGCCTAGCCAGTCTCCAGACCTGAACCTAATTGAAAAACTTTGAAAGGAGCTGAAACTCAATGTAGCCCAGCGACCGCCCCGAAATCTGAAAGATCTGGAGAAGATCTGTATGAAGGAGTGGGTCAAAATCCACGCTGCAATATGTGCAAACTTGGTCAAGAACTACAGGAAACGTCTGAGCTCTGTATTTGCAAACAAAGGTTTCTGTACCAAACACTAAGTTCTGTTTTTTTCTATTGTACCAAATACTTATTTCATGTAATAAAATGCAAATTATTTAAAAATTGCCAAATATGATTTTATTGATTTTTTTTTTAGTTTTGGTCTCTCACAGTTGAAGTGTAGCTACGATAAAAAATACAGACCTCTTCTCTAGGGGGGCACGCTTGGAAAATCACCAGTGTATCATATACTTATTTTCCCCACTGTAGCCCAGACGTACACATGCTAGCCCTTGCAGATGACAGAATACGGAGCGAAATTACAAGGGTCAACCAGGTAGATGCAATGAATTTAGGTATTTTATGGGCTTAGATCTCTGCACAACTCTATTTTTAATAAATGATTTATCTTCATAGAGAAATGTGTTCTCTTACTCAGCACAGAGGCACTGCTTGGGATGTTGGGATGATCCCTTTAAGTTTAGCAGCCAGTGGCTGGCAGCTGCTGCGAGTCAAATAAATCAAGGGATGCAACAGACGAGTCAACGGTGCCCAGGATAAGAACATAATTTTACATTTATACAAAGCAACGACTACACATGAAATATTATATAGAACTTTGGGCAAGATTTTATCTGTAGGAAAAAAATGGAAAATGTCCACTCATGTATAAAGTTATGCCGTTATACACCTTGCCCACCTGTGTGGAGAGCCAAAGCCCAAAATGCACAACACCTTCACGACCAAGATCCACTTACAAAGGGCTGCAAGCATTCGCTTTTGGCTGAAATAAGTGGCATAAAGGTTTCTTTTGTTAACAGCTCATCTTCATATATCATCCATTAGGCAGGAAAAAGCTTGAAGTAATATTGGCTTATTGTTTCTTAATACCTGGATATACTTTTATTTGTCATCCAATGCTTCAAAAGGTTTTCCTCACAGACTAAATGCCCTTTAAAATCTGTACTACCCTTAGATCATACTTATTATTAACGTGTAGACACCTGAGCCACAAGTGTATATGGGTTAGTTGCTGAAAACCACAAGCATTAACATGATGCTCACATTTATAAGCTTGAGCAAATGCTCTCTGCCATGTTGAAAAGGACAAACATTTGGAAACACTTCCCTAGAATTAGGAAACACAACCCCATGGTGTCATCCATCGTCTACTATACCTTGCAATTGGCTCTACACATCGAGCAAGAGGCAATCTCCTTGCATCTGCTATTCCTTAATTTGAGTTTAAGACCACTACTTGGGAAGACAATTTATCATACTAGAAAACTAGTGTCAAGTGGCAGTGTGCTTTACATCACTCCAGCCGACACCTGGCATTGTGCGTGAGAATTACAGATTTGTGTACTATTGCATGGCCATCATAAACGTTACAATTTTTTGTGCAATGTGATAGAAAAGAATACCAATTTAGCTTCCATTTCTGGGGTTAAGGATTAAGGGGGAGTCATCATGCAGTTTCACAGAGCCATAGGCAGCTTCAGACTCATAGCTGTGGGTGGTTCCACAGCAATGATTGACATATCTGTTGTTCCTAGCTGATCCTGTTACAGCGACATAACTGGAGTTGTACAAACTGTATTACACAAGGCTACAGAGCTGTAAAGGGTGAAACCTTGTCATTTACTTAGGTAAACTAATTCTGTTTCTAGAGATAAGACTGTAGGTAGTGACTAGCTAGTGGAGCAATCAGATAAGAGACAGGAATGAGAGGTGGCGAGAGTTAAATGGTAACCAAGAGACGCTTGTGAACTCCAAGAGGAGATAAAATATTCTTAAATCTCTTGACCAAGCAAAAGTGCAATGTATTTGGTAATAGTCTTCATTTACCTTTCCCTACATGTTAAAAGAAAATCACTGCAGTGAGAAAATCCCTTTAACTAAAGCAGAGGCACACAGGGGTGTAATACTGATCATCTTGAAAGGGGTAACCTCTCTCATTAGGGAGAGATACCACATAGGTGTGTGGAGACATCTACACCATTAGTAACACCCGAAAACAGCTGTCTGCAGATGAATATAAGGTTGGCTCTAATCCCATTTACATTGTAAAGCTCAGGGATTCGCACTTGAAGAAGTGAGGAATGCTACAGTCAGTAGATGGTGCTAATTTATTATAAGTCCTAACTTATTTCCCATGAGAATATATTGATCATCTTGTGACACTGCCCCACAAAGCAAGACATGATAGGTTCCTATTCCTAGGAAGCCATTAGCAGCAGAATGTTTGTCCCGGGAAGGAGTGTTTTTCTTTATAAAAAAAAAAACAAACACAGAAAAATGGGACATTATTTACCCAAACACACGCAAGGCCACACTTCCAGCTCAATGGCTGGACTTTAGACTGAACCCAGTAGGAGGCATTATAAGCCCCTTTGCTACTTGGTAAAGATATAACAGGTGCAGATAAATAATGAGAAGAAGAAGCTCACACACCCCTCCACTAGGGGAAGAATTGAATGACAAAAAAAAAAAAAAGCATCTTAAAAAGGTACCAGTTCACACCAGTATGCAAAAAAAATGGAGTGGTTTTACCCTAGGCGATGTTCACACGGCTTATTGCCGGCGTAATTGTGGGGACGGCTGCCGTGTAGGTGGGAGGGGAGGGGGGGGTCGCTCGCCGGCCCTATAGACAACCATTATCTACGGCACGTATCCCGCCGGGATAATATGCATGTCACTTTCTCCCTGCTCGCTGTATTTCGCGAGCGGGGAGAAGAGACGGAATCCATAGTTCTCTATGAGAACTGTGGATTACCGTAATGACTGGGACGGATTTGCGCCGTATTTCGCGCAGTACGGCGCTCAATACGGGACCAAATCCATCCCAAATAAGCCGTGTGAACATGGCTTTAGAACAAGGAAAGGATAAAGGGGACTACAGGTAATGTAAATTATATTTTACATTTACATATAGTTTGTAAGGCTGAAAGGCATCTGTCTATTGTTCACTTTATTATCCGGCAGTGTTAATCCAAAGGAAGGCAAAAAAAAAAAATCCTTTCAGCGAGAATAAATCCCTGGATCAACAACCCTTCTCCAGAGTCCTAGTCACTAAAAGGATTTGTTCACACGTCGTGTTCTGTCTCTGTGAACATAGGTTTTTAGATGCGTGTTTGGATCTGTCTAAACCAGGCATCCTCAAACCGCGGTCCTCTAGCTGTTGGGAAACTACAACTCCCATCATTCCCACTGTTATAAATTATATAAATGCATGATGGGAGTTGTAGTTTCCCAACAGCTGGAAGGGCCGCAGTTTGAGGATGCCTGGTCTTAAACGGACCTAAACACACATCTAACAACGTGCAGTGTGTTTTACACTGCTCACAATGTAAAACATGCATTGGTGTTCAGGTGAGTGATGACTGACGCACGTTTGACATGCGTCTTTGTGATGCGTCTTTCGGATCCGTTCTAAGAATTGACATGTCAATTCTTGATCCAAAAGGATGCAACAGGCGCCCTAATAAAACTATGGGGAGCGATCCTGCTGCAGCCAAAACGCATCCAAACACGCACCTGCGTGAAGTGGGCAAACCCTATAAAGGGTTTTCTCACTATAAAGATTAGCTTTCAATATGAAGGAACAGCTAATTAAAGACTTTTTCTAAAGACATTACTTTTTTGATTTTACCATACAGCAGATAAAATCTCTCCTATCTCATGACTGAGTGCACAAGGGTTTCTCTGGTTCCCGATTAGGCTATGTACACACGGCTTAAAACTGGATGTAATTCAGTCCGTAATTACGCGCCAGAGTGCGCAAATTACGGCTGGAATACGTCCCAGTCATTACGGTTATACACAGTTCTCATAGAAAAACTATGGATTACGTCTCTCTCCCCTGCTCGGCGAATCCGCCGAGGGGGAGATAATTGACATGTGAGATTACCAGCGGTGTATACCGCCGCAGTAATAAAAGTCTATAGGGCGGCGAGGTGCCGGCCCCCCGCTTCCGCCCCACGGCGTAATTGCGGAGCGTAATTACATCTCGCAATTAAGCCGTGTGAACATAGCCTAAGACTGAGAGCAGAGAGTGATGTCACCAGAGTCGGACCTCACTGCGAAGAAGAATAATCGGCTCTATCAAGATTAGCTTTTGTTTACAGATAAGCAAGTGTTTTCACTTGTAGCTTTACTTGCTGAAGATTAAATCTCTTACACTTATGTCTTTGTAATGTCTCAGCTAGTTATCGGAGAGCTGAATATGCTAATCACTGCTATAAAACCAACCACAGCCTGATTAACCCATAGTAGCTGAAAAGCTGCTTGTGATTCAGTGAAACAGCATAGTGATAAAACCCCTGGTGCTTTTAAAGGGTTTTGCCACCATGTAATGTTGACGTGGGGAAACCCCCAAAAAGGGTTTTTTAATCACTTTTCTAAATTTTATGTGATTAAAAAAGTGAAAAAAATCTGAGAGCTACAGCATTTCTCAATCCCCTTGGTTACCACAAAGTTCCCTAGTCATGACCCCGGAGCTGAAAAGGGCCCGCTTGCGTGAATCACTTATTATCTGATTTACAGGCAAAATGAATGGTCTTTTAAGGCACCCGGGTAGCAATAGTTTTTTTTGAATACAGAATAACTAGCTGTAGTGTTATTAGATCCCTGCTTTAACTGATGAAGAAGCTTTCAAGCTGCTATGTAGAATAGGTGTTCTCTTTTGTATACAGAATTCACAAGTTATAGTTTGATTATTTGAGTGAACATTTCACAGGATCCCTTATGCAGGGCTCGTGCTCTGGCTGTGTGTGTCTGTGTGGGTCTCTGTCAGCTCCGTGATTTGTTTACATTACATTAGCTTCTTAGCAGATAAGGTTTCTCCTGACAGTGCAGTGTATGAGCCTGTGTCTTGCTGTATTGAATCCACTGTTGTACTGTTTATTAGTTCACTTAAGTTTTGAGACGCTCCTTGGATTCCTCACTCCCCCTCCCCCCTCCCTCTCTCCCCTGCAGCTTCATGACTCAGCCCGATTTGTTGACATTCTGCCTGGGCTAAAGAGAGAGAGAAGAACTTGTAAGAAACTTTCCTCGCAAAACCCCTT
>JAODAL010015827.1:0-82580 GCA_025379985.1 Phyllomedusa bahiana
TTTTTTTTACAGGGTCACTGTGGGTATAAATGGCATGTTTTTTTTTTATCGCAGGTTGATAAAATTTACAGCGAACCACATTTTGGTTATTTTTTTAAGTTTTACGTTTTTTACAAATAAAAACACTTTTTTTTGAAAAAGAAAACACGTTTTTGCTGCCGCAGTCTGAGAGCCAAAATTTTTTTTTTTTTCTGTTTATGGGTGTATAGAGATTTTTTTTGTGGGAGGTTGGTTTTTATTGGTAAATTTTTGGGGGGACAAGCTTTATGATCGCTTTTTAAATCCGTTTTTTGGAAGGAGGGGGTGAAAAAAAAAATCTGCAATCCAGCAGTGTTTTTTATTTTTAAACGGCGTTCACCTTGCAGTATCTGTGACAAGTTGTTTTACTTTTGGGGGTTGGACGTTTACGGTGATACCCAATTTATGTAGTTTTTTTTTTTTTGAAACCCAAAATTTTTTTTTGAACAAAAAGGTTTTTTATTGTGTAAAAAATATTTATGCATGCATTTTCTAATGTCAGAATTTTTAATTTTTCCCTTATCAGAGCTGTTAAGGACTATTTTTGCGGGATGAATGCGTTTTAATTTGGGCATGATTTTTGATGATTTTTTTATCCATTTTAGTGTGGGGAGAAAAAAAATCGCTTTTTCTGTGACCTTTTTTGGGGTTTTTTTTTTTGGGCTTTTCGTGTATGGGTTAATTAAAGACGTTTTATGGGGTGGGTCGCTACGCACGCGGCGTAAAAATTGGGTATTTTTTTTATTTTTGATCTTTTTTTGGGGGGGGGTTTTTGAAAAGGGGGAAAAAGGGCGTTGTACGTGTTTTTATTTTATTTTTTGTGTTTGTGTTGTACTTCATTAGTCTTTTTTTTTACTTTTTCACACTTGTTATACCTTGCCCCCGGGGGGAATTGCATGAACGATCGTAGAGTTCATGAAAAGGAGATCAGCAACAGTTATGCTGTATCTGGTCTCCCTGGCAACTGTCAGTCACGTGCCAACAATGCATTGTGGGATCTGACGTCACCAGACAACCGGATGCTTCATTTCAGCATGGGCTGTCTGGTAGGGATCGTACCGGGGTGAACCGCCGTTATGGGTCGGAAATCGCGGGGCAGCAGGAAACCGCGCAGGGGGTTAATCCCCGGGGCCGGAGCTCATCCGGGCCCGTGGGGCTGCGGCATGTGCCGCGGGGGATATCCCGTGGTTCCATGCCCCCGATCATGCGCGCTCCGATGTGAGGCGCAAGATCGCCTTGATGTACTCATCGCCCAATTTGCGGGAACCCTCCCCGACATTGCGTTGGTCGGCAAATGTCGGGAAAGGGGTTAAATGACAAAAAAGGGGGGTTTTATGGCTGCAAAATGTTTGTTGTACGTGTATGAACCTGGCTTAAAGGGATTGTCCCCTACTTGATTCTTTTCTTCAGTCCGTTTCTTGGTTTATTTTAAATGGGTTTCGGGCTTCTACTAGGCTGCGTAGAAGCCAGATTGAGTTAGGAACCAGTGTGGCAGCTATCAGGATATTTCAAACAGGTTGTATTTGCGCCTGAAGGCTGCTGCGCCTACAAGAGGGGATATCTTGGAATAGGTAGGATACTGTGAATGCCATTGTAAAGCGGCTGTACAGAGTCAGAGAGTAATTGCTGGGCAGTTAAGGCGGGCGGCCGCAGCGCCCCTTCTGGTGAGCAGCGCCCGATCGCCCACCTCGCTCGCCCATGGAAATGGCCCTGGTGGTGCCCGAGCAGAGTCTTGATGCTACTTCGGCGCTGCATTCACTTAAAGAACCCGGGGCGCGGGAAGTGACCCCCATTTGTGGTAACCTCCCGCCCAAGTAGGGAGAGTTGGCATGTATGTACTAACCTGTCATCATTACATCTGTCTTGCAGCATTCTGTTCTTGCCAGATTACTGACATTTCCATTCATTTCTCCTCAGCGGACGGGGCTAGATGTAGAAAAGAACACATTTTGCCATTGGCAAGTGCAAACCGCTTTCCTTCAACATAAATAAAAAAACTCGTAACAACTTTTAATCAAAAATGCTTTAAAAGTAGCTTCTTGCTTAGAATTACAGCACCAGATCTCTAAAATAACTATTATTTGTTTAATGTTAGCCAAAAGTAGATCTCGATCCAATGAGACAAATATTTGTTATTTACAAGTTGTATATAAAGCTGTATCCTTAATAGGCTAAACAGGCAAAGGGTATAGCACTATATTTGTCACCCACTGTGCCCCGGGGTTTAGCTGCAAATGAAAGATTAGTTTCTAAAGGGTCTAATGAATATACTGTAGAGCCCAAGTAAGATCATAATACAGGCAGATAAAATTCCCTTTTCCTATGCAGTTAAAGCAAGAGGAATACGGAAGTGGGTTATATATATTGAGAGAGATTTTATTAGGCAGATAGTAACTCACTTCCCTTAGTAGCACTAAAACAAGAGACAGATAAGGGGCAATATGTATGAAATTTGGTATTATTTGGTGTTATCATAACAATGGCATAAATGCCCGATTTTAACCCTGCTCTACAGGGGTTAAATAGGCACATTCTAGCGTGGGAAAACATTTTGGATCGGGTTTTTACCATTTTGAAAGTGATTCCCTGTTCCAGCTGTAATATGTCTAGAAATGCCGTAGCAAAACTACAGTTTTAGTGCGCCCCGCCTCCCTTAAAAATGTATAGCCCAGTTCATATATGTCGCCCAATGAGTGTACATATGAGACTAGTTCTGACTGGGAGACTCAAAGTTAAAGTTTAAAAAAAAAAAAAAAAAGTTAAAATACCTCTCTTTTGCATTTTACAAATAAAAAATAAAATAAAAAAAAGTTACAATAGTTGGTTCACCGTGTCCGAAAAAGTCTGAACACCATAGAAGAAAAAAATTCCAAATGCCAAAATTGCATTTTTTTTGTTATTTCATGTGCCCTAAAAATTGGAATAAAATTAATCAAAAAAGTCCCATTATTTTAACTAAAATTTTAAAAAAAACCCCCACTTCAGCCCAAACAAAAGCATAATAACTAAGTCCCTAGGGTTTAAAAGGTATTGGTGTAGAAAAATGGCACGGCCGAGCAAATTTCAAAAAATAGAATATGTTTGGAATTTTTTTATGGTACCAAAACGAAAACTGAACATATTTGGTATTTCTGTGTTCGTATCAACCTGTAGAATACAGATAACACATAATTTTTTACCGAAGATTAAAGGCTTTAAAAACACCCTGAAACATTTTTTTACTTTTTCCCCACCCTTTCAAAAGTTTTTGCGGTTTTTCCCAGTAATTCTATGGTAAATGAATGACACCATTAGAAAGTACATCTTGTCCCACAAAATAAAAGCCCTCATTTGTCTATGTAGGTGGAAAAATAAAAATTTTATGGCTTTTGGAATGTGGCAAGAAGAAAAATCAAGTCATATACAGTATGTTTTTTCTTTTGAGGGGTTAAGGGGTTAATGAACTAATCCAAAGTACTCAGTAGGGTGTAGTTTACAATGCTAGGTTGATTTTGATCTAAATAGACAGGAATATGCCTGTGAAAGGTTAAAGAGCCCTAGAAGATTGAAACCAGAAAGTCAGAAAAGCATCTGAGTAGGTTTATGAGAGCCAAATTAATCTCTCAGAGATTATGGCTAAAACAGTGCCTATAGGTGAAATATGTGCCAAATGTTGAATGCCTTATTAGCGTCTATCTTTCAGTTTGATTAGGGTACTCAGTTGTTGTGTGCGTCAGATAGTGAACTTCTGAGCACAGTGGGTGATAAATATAAGGCTTTGCCTTCTGCCTATGTAGCCTATTAAGGTTCATTCAGTTTGATTGAAAAAAAAAATAACACCTAGCGGAATTACATGCAATTAGTGTCCAAAAACCTCTTAGCCAATGATTAACACTACCAAATAAAGAGGAAAGAATGGCCCTAAAATATAACTTTTATTAAATAATTACTGATAAAATGCACAACTTAGTAACGAAACTCTTAGACACAAATGGGGAGAACAGACAAGAAAAAAAAGGGGACCAAGGTAAATACACCACCTATATGGCCCCTAACCCTATTTCAACCCTTACTATCAATGGAAATACAGGATGATCGCCCCTGATAAGAGGCTCCTGTCCGCAAAACCTCACCCAACAATATAGGACCTTTACAATAAATGGTCCCGTCCTACATGTTTCAACCATCCAAACGATAGAACTTTGGTCTCTTCAGGGACAATTTTGGAAAGGATAAGTTAAATTGGACAAAATTTCGGTAAATAATGATGAGATAAATGTGTAAGGTAAACAAATAGAAAATACCTGGTGGGACCAAGATTGGTACCGTTTTAAACCGACTGTATGACGTTGTTCACATACCAAATACCTGATACCAATGAATGCAGCATATAGATGTAAACCGCTCCACAGAATGAGGCTAACCCATCAGGTATGTTAACAGAAGAGAAGTCCGTCTCCCGCCCTGTAAGGGCAGCGCAGCATCGGCTGTCAGGTCCCTCCAGGTATTTTCTATTTGTTTACCTTACACATTTATCTCATTCATTATTACCGCATTTTGGTTCATTTAACTTAATCTTTCCAAATTGTCCCCTGAAGAGACCAATGTTCTATCGTTTGGATGGTTGAAACATGTAGGGACGGGACCATTTATTGTAAAGGCCCTATATTGATAGGGTGAGGTTGCGGACAGGAGAGCCCTTATCAGGGCGATCATCCTGTATTTCCATTGATAGGTAAGGGTTGAATAGGTGTTGGGCCCTAAGGTGGGTATTTCCCTTGGTCCCATTTTTTTTCTTGTCTTTCCCCCGTTTGTGTCTAAGATTTTTCGTTACTAAGTTGTGCATTTTATCAGTAATTATTTAATAAAAGTTATATTTTAGGGCCATTTTTTCCTCTTTATTTGGTAGTTCATTCAGTTTAGGATTCAGCCAGTAGGCTTTATATAAAATTTGTAGATAACAACTATTTGTCTCAATAAATCTAGATTCAGTCTAGTCTAGAGACTAGTTAAACAAATAACAGTTATTATAGAGATCTGGTGCTGTAATATTAAACATAAAGGTACTTTTAAAGTATTTTTGATTAAAAGTTATAGAGAATTCAGTTAGAGAATTCAGTTGCAGGCAATACAGTATTTGCATCCTGTACGGCTCCTGAACATTATTTAACAGCATACTTGCTGTCAGTGTGCATGTACCCAGTGGCGTAGCTACAGGGGTCGCAGGGTCATGTTGGGGACGGGGCCCCCCTGACCCGGGGGGGCACAAGCCCCCCACCACACAGCTGCATCGCTGGTTCTCATAGACCCATCGATACAGCGCTCACAGCGGCTGAGGCTAAGCGGCCGGTATACACTGATACCGGCTGCTTAGCCCACTAAAGACAGTGGGGCAATGTAATGATGTCATTGTGCCACTGCCTGTAATAGGCCCTAAGCCTATGCCTAGGGCATAGTAGATGCTGCAACTGGTGTCCTGGAGCGGACAGCGTGATGACATCACGCCGCCTGCTCCGGATTCAAAGATCGGTGTACGGCGGGGTAACAGCCAGGAGCCGAGGTGAGAATTATTCCGCCCTCATCCCCCTATTAGAAAAAATAAAAATCATAAAGTGGCCCTTACTAACTCCTAATTGGCCCAAAATACCCGAAAATATGGCCCTAAATACCTGCACTAAGGGCCATAAATAATACCTTAGTGGCCCCCAAAATACCTGCACTAAGTGGCCCGAACTACCTAACCTACGTGGCCCTTTCTGCCTACCCTAAGTGGCACTATCTGCCGTCAAATTTGGCCCCAAATACCTAATAAGTGGCCCAAAAATGCTAATCAATTGGCCCTACTGCCTGCACTAAAATGGCCCCTTTCACTACCCTAAGGGTAGTAAGATGTGATCATGATGTGGCAGTATTTGGTCCTTGTATATTGTTGTTATTGGTAATATTGGTGTTGGTGTACTGGTTTGGTCAATAACATTATGGTGATATTATCCTATATAGAGTGATAAAGTGGCCCCTTTTAAATTTTTATGACCAATAATTAGATACAGTAATTTAAAAAGTTCACTAAATTTCAACACAAACTAAATTCATAAAACAAAAGGCACAATTGCATTTTTCTCCTGTTCACCCCACAACCATTTTTTTTGCAGGGGGGAGGAGGTGTGGATAGGGAACAAACTATTTGGCTGTATAATTTGTTTTTCTTTTGGGGCCCCATTTGAAATGAATTTTTTTCTCTGAACAATTCCCTTTTAATAGAAAAAATTTTCTGATCACGCTAACGCAAATCTGTCACGCCGAGTAGGGAACCTGTTGTTGAAAAGTATTGGTCCACAGATAGTGTCTGAGAGTAGGGGGCCCCAAGCTGAAGTTTTGCATCCGGGCCCATAAGTCTCTAGCTACACCCCTGGATGTACCCAAATCAGTCAGCAAAGTGGCACACATGACCCCCCTTTGGCTTGTATACTGTTGCAGGGAGTAGGACAGGAGTCAGCGACTTGCTTCCCCGCTGTCTCAGAAACAGGCCGTTTGCTTTAAAACGCCCCACTCCAATCTGCCACCATCGGACGTAACAACATATAGTGGTGTCACAATTTTGTTTTGATTTTTTTTAAATAAATACATTTTGCAACTTGGAAATGTGCTGTCCCTAAATTCTGCAGTCCCAGGCACCTGCCCATGAGTGCCTAGTGACAAACACAGTGACTATATGGGGGCAAATACCAATAGTACAAAGGTGCTCTGCAGGTTTTATGAAGTAATACAGGCAGTTACCCTTAAATCACAGGTTACATCTTCCCACATTCAGTTTCCCTTTACTTCTCCACTCGGTCCAGCCGCATGTTGTTTTCCCGACTGGCTATAAAGGAAATTAAGAAACAATGATTTGGACTTCTTGTTTGTGCATTCTCTACTATTTCCATTCTGTTCAAAACCCCTTTTTTTTGATAATGGAATAGGTGGGGCTTTAGGGTGATAGGCGGTGATGGTGAAGTAGTTATAGATAGTTAGGTGGGGGTTGTATTTTGTATTGGCAGGCGCAGGAGAGTAGGCCAAGCCACAGCTTACAGGCACAGTCTTCTGGGGGGAGACAAAGATTGTGGTTTGGCTATGGCCTATACTCCATTCCCTGCACCCGCACAAGATCACTCACAGACAAAATATTTAAAGGTTCAGGGGATAGAGTTTAGTACTAAAGTGTTTTATAGTGTTTTTATTTCTCTACAAAGTCCGTCATTTGGACTACATTGGATTTGTTGGACTACGTCAGACCAGCATTGCATATATTTTTTTAATGAAATGGTCAATGAGGGTTGGTGTCAGGGAGAGTTTGTTTAAATATATATACATATTTTTGTTGTTTTTGTTGTTGTTTCTGTGTTTTTTTTACTATTTTATTAAAGTTTTAGTAATTGAGACATTTCACAGATGCCTCTTCATTACTTTCACTGGGGTTGGTGTCAGCAGTGCAGAAAGAATGAAGGAAACCGCTACAATATCCACCGCTGATGAGTTGAAAAAATCTTGATGCTTTATTAATTCTTCATTAAAAAATACAAAGTATGGACAAGGGGCCCAAAGAAACACCCATGCATGGAGGAGCATATACTAAGACGGCTTATGGGAAAAAAAGCTGACGCGTTTCGAAAGAAACCTTTCTTTGTCGTAGCTACACTACAAATGGCATACGATGCTAAAATGGCCCCCGAGAGAGTCACATGATTTGACTCCTCCCACAACATTGAATCGTTAAAACTTTATGTAAATTTGTACAAACAAACAAACAAACAAAAAAAAACCCACAACAAACCAAAAAAAAAAAAAAAGGAAAAGGAGGGGGGAAAAACATCCTATGGCATTATAATAACATGGGAAAACCTAATAATAAAACATTATGGGCTTGTTTAAAAATTTAAGCCAGCTGGGAACCCTCGTATTAAGTTTTTTTGAAAATCCAGCGAGATTTCCCCACTCAATATTTACGGGTCAAATCCCCGCCTCGCAAAGAATGCTTCACCTTCTCTATTCCCAAGAAAGAAAAAGTACTTGTGTTTCCACCATTGAATTTCAGAAAAATGTTTAGCACCATAGAGATGAAATGGGTTACTACATTTATGGGAATAGATAAGTGACGCCTTATTCGAACCTCAGGGGACGGGTGGGCAACCCACGTATTGTACTTTAACATATAATTTGACAATGTACAACGAATTTATATTGCAGTTAAAAAAAACTTTTAATATTTAAAATTTCCCCCCTTAAAAACTATGAGAATTGGTTAAAATTTATGGAAATGTTCGCATGCTGTACATTTTTTGTGGACATTGAAAAAAACCCTTTACTACTCAACCGGGTTTCCCTCCAGAGCACCAAAGTAAAGAGACTGGGTGAAGAAAATGGACCCCAATGTGGGGCCCTTTTAAAAATATAATCTAACATTGGTCCCAACATTTTTGAAGTTTTTCCGATCCCCCGAGTAAAGGTGGGGTTCCCCTGCTATAGCTGTAATTTTTTGAATTTGTGGAATATATGTAGTAAAAAAAATGACACCTTTAGTGGGGGAGTCCTACTCTGGGAGGGGGTTTTCTCCTGATAAATTTCCCTTTTTGTTTTTATAATTTGTTTCAGCAACGTGAAAAATTAATTCTTTATAGCCCTAAAGCCCAACTTCTTTTAGCTTAAAATTAATTTGGGGAAAACAAACTCACGTTACTTTACAGTTTTGCGCAATCTCACAAATTTCCCCCTTTTGGGGATTTTTTCGTCACTGTCTAGGGGGGCAGAATTGGGGCCAAAGGGAGGGGTATTCCTGGCCATTCTTTTTCTATGGGGAAGAACTTGTCCCCCTTTTGCCATGAACTCCTTGGAAGTAAACCCAAAAAATTTAATTTTTTCTCCTTCCCATATGGTAGGGAAATTGAAAATTATGGGATTGGTGTTAATGTTTTGAAAGAACAACACAGGGTATAAAGGCTTCCCCCCAACCAGGGGCAGGTCGTAAAATTAGGGCCCCAAACCACCTGTTCTGGGGGAAAAAGGATTGTATGAAAAAAGATTAATCCTCCTCCCCGTGGCCATGGAAATATTGGCCCGAGAAGGGGAGAAATTGGGGTTCCAGGGGGCTCCCCTTTCTGAAATAAACCACACCACAAAGGGGGAAAAAAATTTTGTCCAAGAAGGTATTTTGGGAACATCCACATGTATTGACATTTCTCTACGAAAAAATTGCTATGCGAGTTAAAAACTATACAATGCTTTTAACTTTAAATTGGGTTTTGGGGGGAGCAAAATTTTGACCCTAACGAACAGATATTTTCAGATGTAAGGAATAACCTAAAGGTTCATCAATTGCTGTTCCCTCGAGTATCCCCTGGAACCCGGGGGTCTGTGCCTTTGCATTTTTTTTTGCCTCCCCTTCCGTCCCCTTTTTTTGGGCCTTGCTCCTGTTGGATTATTCCCCTGAAAATTTTTCCATTGCAGCTCTCCCCCCCCCAGCTGAGGAGTTCTGACTTGACTCCTTTCCCCCAATGTTGGAAATGAGTTTCACAACATGTCCTTTTCGGAGAAAAAAACTTGCGGTTTCTTTTCATGCCAATACTTTGCAGACCCCTAAAACGTTTTCCCTTTTAAAATAGGCTGGGGTTCCTTCTATGTCGTTTTGGCATTTTAAGTATAACCCGTGTTTTCATAACCTGTAAGTCTCTTTGGAACTTTTTTTGTTTCAAAGCTTGACATGTGTTCCCAAATTTTTTCACATTTTTCTGTAGGTCACACAAAAAAGTCTCATATGATGTGAATCTTTAAGGGTTCAATCGCTGTTGTTGCTTCCATAATCTGGTCTTTTAAAGTAGACAAATAGGTTTTCTCATATTCCACTAAAAGCCTTCTGGGGGGGAGACAAAGATTGTGGTTTGGCTATGGCCTATACTCCATTCCCTGCACCCGCACAAGATCACTCACAGCCAAAATATTTAGAGGGTTTAGGGGGAAAAAGGGTTTTTTTCTTTTTTTTAGTGTTTTTTATTTCTCTACAAAGTCCGTCACTTGGACTACATTGGATTTGTTGGACTACGTCATACCAGAATTGCATCTATTTTTTTTAATGAAAAAGGGCAATGGGGTTGGTGTCAGGAGAGTTTGTTTAAATATATATACATATTTTTGTTGTTTTTTTTGTTGTTTTTCTGTGTTTTTTTACTATTTTTTTTTAAATTTTAGTAATTGAGGCATTTCACAGATGCCTCTTCATTACTTTCACTGGGGCTTGGTGTCAGCAGTGTTTTTCAATCACTACAAGGCTGACATTATCCCCGTCATTATTATCCCAGTACCCAAAGCACTGGTATACTGGGAAGAGCCAGGTTACCATCAGAAAGGGGACCATCTAACTTGATGGTCCACTTCTTGTGTGGCTGCAGACTTTTTTTTATGGTATGAAAGGACAAAAATTCACGGACCTTCTCATCTTTTACCTTGGCTTGTTATGAAAAATGGAGGGATCCCATGTTGTTTTGCTTTTACTCTTTATCAAAAAGTCTAAAAAGAAAAACTTATTGAGTAAAAAGACCCTGTGGGGTCCCTCACATGTTTTGCAATCAGCCAAGGTAAAACCAATATCTGCAGTCTGATACTATTGGGATGGAAAGGTCCATGGATATTGGCCCTTTCCATCCTTAAAATTCCAGCCTGCAGGCACCCCAGAAGCAGACCATCACATAAGATGGTCTGCCTTCTGACAGTAATCTGGCTCTTTCCAGTACCCCTGGTACCTTAAGTACTAAGGTAATAGTGATGGGGTTAGTGTCAGCTGAAAAACACTGCTGGCTGACACCAAGCCCTAGTGGTAGTAATAAAGATGCATCTTTCAGACACCTCCATAACATTGGATAAAATTAAATCAAAAAAGTAAAAAAAAAACTCCACTGAAACAAAAACAAAAACATCCCCAATTTACTGAAATTAACACTCCTGTCATGGTGCACACCGCGATCGCTGTGGTCATGCCCATTCCTCTGCTGTGGCCCCTGTCTCTGTTCCGGTGGCGTTCTCTGCCACTCAGCATTGCTCACCAGCTCACGCTCCTGCTGTGGCTCGTGTCCGTCCATCCTGGTTCTGTGTGTGTGCATTCCCTAGGGTAAATGCGGCAGTTCACGAGCATTTAAAGGGACAGTGTTCCAATTTCCTGTCTGTGACCTGTGACCCCTGTGAATTTCCTGCCCTTGCTCTAGTGTCAGTTCGTTGTTGTCCTACATAAAGCTTGACCTCTGGCTGCTGATTACCTGTGCGTTACCAGTACGCTACCTGTATCCGTTATCTGCTGATCACCTGCTGCACCAGTCCTCTATATACTGCTGTATTCCTGTTGTGGTACCATGCCTGCTACTGTCCTGTGACTGCACTACCTGCCTACGGCTACATCTGCTGTATCCTGTCATCACAACAACACCTGCTGTCCTCCACCTCGGCTACCATATACGCTCACAGGGGCCCAGAGGATTCACCATATACCGACAATCGACGGGTCAGTGTATGCTGTCATTGCCAGAGTGTGACAGTATGCACTGACCATACAATGGATCCCACCGGAGTGACCCTGACTGACATTGTAGCCATAGTGAACCATCATGGCGTCCACCTGGAGCAACTGTTCTCAAAGCTGCGTACCATTACCAACCGTCTGGATGAAGTTGTGTCTGTACTGGCACCTACGCCTGCTGTGGCTCTGTCTCCTGCTGCCATGTCCAGTCCCTGCCTCTGCCTGCCCAATATTTCAGAGACCCCCATACGTGTGGTGGACTCCTCAACCAGTGTACCATCAATTTCGAGATCCTGGCTCACCAGTTTCCATTTGACCGTGCCAAGGTTGCGCTCATCATCAGCCTGCTGTCAGTTGAAGCCTTGGCCTGTGTCTCACCTCTCTAGGAGAGAGGGGATCCGCTGACAAGAGACCTCCATGAATTCCTGAGTGCCTTCAGAAAGATCTTTGAGCAACCTGGGAGCAACACCTCTGCTGCATCATCTCTGCTGTGATTCCATCAAGTTAACTCCACAGAGGGGGCAGTATGCCATCCAGTTTCATACCCTGGCCTCCAAGCTTGCTTGGAACAAGAGACTCTCATTGTTGCCTTCTGTGGGGGCCTTGAGGGATGCATCAATTACTAGTTGGCTGGTCGTGACCTACCTACAACCCTGGATGATCTCATCGCTCTGGCTACCCGGATTGACATCCACTTTGCTGAGAGGGAGCTAGAGCTTCACCAACAATCTACACCCTCCTGGTCTCGCAAGCCTCCACACATTAATCTCCTGCAACCCACCGAATTTTTCTCCTGTGTTTCCCACAAGATGGATGCCGGCTATAGAGGTCAACCGTACTTATCACTCTGTCGAGGAACACAATCCTCAATGTAGCTTGAACCTGTGCCTGTACTGTGGTGGTGCCCGACACTACTTGAAAACCCAAGTGCCAAGATTTTGTTGGTGAGGTAACCCTGAATAATGGTGCTTCCCTCCTAGTCTGACCATTCTGATCTCCCTGCGCCATTCATCTGGTGCTGCCTTTGAAGTCCCTGATCTTCTGGACTCTGGTTCTTCCGAGAATTCATCCACCCATCTCTACTGGAGAAGTTCTGCCTACCTGTCTCCCATCTGGAGAAGTCCCTGTATTTCTCATCGGTCAATGGGGAGATCTTGAAGAAGCCAGTCCAGTTCCATTCCCTGTCTGTTTCTTTGAAAATTGGAAGTTCCTACCAGGAGAAGCCCTCCTTCAATGTCCTGCCCAGTTCATCTGCTCCAGTTCTGCTTGGGCTTCCATGGCTCCAGATTCACGGCCCGTCCTTTGATTGGAAAATTGGTGAAGTTGTCCGAGCATTGCCACTCACGCTGCCTCAAACCCACCCATCTGGAGCAGTCCCACCCACCCATTTCTCTTCCTGTTTGTTCCATTTTGCCGGTGAAAGAACCTCATGCTCAAGAAGAGTGTTTGGTCTGTCAAGATATCTCTGTAGGCCCCGCACCTCTCTCCCACCTACTGTTTCTGCTCCCCAGGTTCAAGAAGTCACCCAGGACTTTCAGGACACCTCCTCTGAAGACAGTTCCAGGGATACCGAGCAGGAGGTGGATACCCATGGTTGCTTTCAGGGTACCCAGTTATCCCGGAGGGGAGGGCTTAAGGGTGGGTATTGTCACACTGCACACCGCAGTTGCTGTCATGAACCGTGGTTGTGGCCATGCCACTGCTGCAGCCCCTGTGCTTTACTTACCTGTCTCAGCTCCTGTCTCTTTTCTGCCGGCGTTCCCCAACACTCAGCATTACTCACCAGTAGTGATGAGCGATTACGTTGACTATCGTCATCGGGTCGATAGTTGTTATCAGCAATTATCAAGACGATTTCCGATAGTCGATAATAGATTATCGCCGATGACCATTAAAGTCTATGGAGAGGGAACAACACCTGTCTCTCTTACACCACCAAGACAGGGATAGAAGCTGTAATTTAGCATCCACAACATTCAAGATGGATACGTGCTACAATCTTAGGACAACACACTTAGGTTATAGAAAGTCCACTAAAAAAAAATCACAAGACCATTCACTGATCCCCTGTCCTTGCACACAGCATGACCCTTAAACACGCTGCATGGACCCACAATTATAAAAGTGGCCATAAGGCAGTTAATGGATTTGAACCATCGATTTTACATGTAACATGACATTGAAATATCCCTTGTCCTGGAACGCAGGCATGAGCCTCAAAAACATACATAAAAGAACCTGCATGACGCCCAGATTAAGAAAGGTGCCGGGAAAAAGGAGTCTTTCAACCACCTTTTTAGTTGAACTGGACATTAACTATATCTGTCCCTTGTAGTCCGTCAGTATGACCAATAAACCTGTCTGACCCACAATTAAAAAGTGCTGGGAAAAGGAGTCTTTGAACCACCATTTAGTTGAACTTGACAATTACTATAACCTTCCTATACGCAATAGATCATTACACCTGTCCTGACCCCCCAATATTAAAAATTACGGTGGAAAACGAGTCTTTGAACCACCATTTATTGAAACAGGACATTAACTATATTTGGCACCTGTACCGCATAATGACCATTTAAGAAGCCTGTCTGACTCCATGAATAAAAAGTGCCGAAATAGAGTCTTACAAACCACCATTTTATTTCACTGGACATAGACTATCCTTGTCCTGGTACACTACAGCATGAGCCCAAAGCCTGCATGACCACCAGATTTAAAAGTGCCGTAAGCAAAGGAGTCTTTCTAAACCAAAATTTAGTTTCACTGTACATAGACTGTCCCTGTCACTGCCACAGCATGAGCCCCCAAAACCTTGCATGACCCCAGATTAAAAAGTGCGAAAAAAGGGAGTCTTTTCAACCACCAATTTTAGTTGAACTGGACATTAAACTATATTCCTGGCCCTGTTACCGACAATATGACCATGAACAACCTTCTGACCCACATATTAAAAAGTGTCTGTGAAAAGGAGGCTAGTGAACCACGCATTTTAAGTTGAACTGGAACATTGACTATTACCGTGTCCTGGGCCCACAGCATAGCCCCAAACCTGCATGACCCCCACATTTAAAAAAGTGCCGGAAAAAAGACTCTTTCAACCACCATTTTAGTTTTCACTAGACATAGACTATAACTGTCCTGGGCCACAGCATGACCCCTGAACCTGTTAGGAGACCCACAGATCACAAAGTGGCACTATGCTATTTTGTTACAGTGACTCTCAATTTACGGTAGATTTTATTATTCGAGTAACTGACCAATTGTGTTACAAAATGTTATGTTAGGGGAAGGTTTTTATTTATAGTTTTAACATTATTACCATTTTGCTTTATTTTCAAGTGTGATAACATACAACATACACCCCTCCCTGCAGTTTTTAAAAAGGTATTTTTTACCACGTGTAGATGTGTTAATTCGTCGCGCACGACCCATAAGTAATAAAAATGTCCTAATCATCCCCAAAACACTGTCTTATTGAGAGAGACATTTTGCCTCCTTGGCTTCTGAGACTGAGTCAGCCATCAATTCAATGGTTTCAGTTTTTCGCTCCAAATCCTTCTTCATTGATTAGGGCCGACCTTTTTCCAAGGAGGAACAAATGATTCGACCACCATAGTGACTCCAGCCCCAGAAAATTTTAAGCCTCAAATTTGTGCAATTTGTTCCAGACCCTGACCCCTTTGTGACACTACTTATCCTCACATAAATCACCTATTTCAAAATCTGATTTTTTAAAAAATTTGAAGCTCTCCTGATTGCCCCTAACGGTAGAACCAGTGCCTAGCCGTCAGCCATCTTTAACAACGGAGGTCCAGCTGGCCAGACTTACAGTGGTGTGCGGTGAGAGCCCAGGCTAGCGTCTGTCATCTAATTAACCACGCAGGTTCAGCAGCAGGGCCAGACTTACATGTGGTGCGGTGAGAGCCCAGGGCTGCGTCGTCATCTATTAACACGGTAAAAATCCCTTATGAGGCAGCAACGAAAACAGTCGTGCTGAAGCAGAATCAGTCGTGGAAGCGGAAGTGTGAGTTAGGACCTCCAGCCTCCTCATACACAGTCAAGACCTGTGTAGCGCTTGCCCCTCCGTATGAGGTGCGGACCCAATTGGAGCTTCACTTGGAAAATACAGTGTTAAGTGGGCTCTGTTCCACTCAGGTTCCCTTTTTCTTGTCATTCTTTTTCTCTATTTTACTCAACGTGCTGGAGGAAATGTCTCTGTACTTTGTTCTCTGTCCGGTGCTCTATACCTACCATGGTCCTCTGAATAGACCTACAGTTTGGTCAAGTTTTCCTGTACCTCCCTTGTACAAGTTCAGAGGAATTTTTTACCAGCTATTTTTTACATATGCACGTTTGTTAGTAGTTTAATTATCTAGGAAAACTACATTTTTTTAAAATAGTATGAATCCCAACCTAGTGTCTTTGTTTCTCTTTTTTTAATTGTATTAAATGGGTTGACTCAATACAGGATTGCTAGATATGTTAAAGACCTTGCAAAAACAAGTCATTTTGCAATATGGTGTCCATTAACAGTGTCCAACCTATCCGTTTCTGACATCACCATCACCCTTGAGCCACACTTGCCTATTGTGAAGAAAAATGTCTGTTAGAAACAACTTTTTTTTATAAATAGGACCTGTAAGTATAGGCTGCATGCACAGCAAAATGCCCCCAAAAATTCAAAGCATGACCCTTGAGCCACTTTGGACAATTGTGAAGAACAAATGAGGTCTGATAGAGAACAACATTTGTTTTATAATGAACCTGTAGATAGCTGCATGTCACAGCAAAAATGCCCCCAAAAATTCAGACAGTGACCCGTGAGCCACTTTGACAATTGTGAAGAACAAGTTTCTGTTAGAAACAAATTATTTTTTTTTTAGAATAAGGATCTGTAGTATTGGCTGCATTTTCAAAAGCAGCATGAACCGCAAAAAATTATATAAATGACATTCTCAGCCCTGTTAAAAATGTGAGGGGAGAAATTGCCAATTAAAAGCCACATTTCTGTTCCAAAGGGACCATGATTATTGCTGTATGCTCACAGCAACATGACCCTAAAAAATTAGTAAATATGACTTCTCAGCCATATTAAAAATTGTGATGGAGGAAATTGCCACTTAGAAGCGCCACATTTTCTGTTCCAAGGACATGGAATTATAAGCTGTTATCTCACAGTACCATGACCTCAAAACCGATTGTGACAATGCGAAAACTTCTAAAGATAAAGTGAGTAAATTGAATATAACGTGTTGTCATGAAAACCTTGGTGTCTTTTAAGTCTCCTCACACTAAACCAGTCAAAATGAACTGTTGGGAAAAGAGAATAAAAATTGCAGTAAGAAATGATCTTTTTAAAAAAAGTTATTCAGAGGACCATTTCTAGTTTGAGAGGAATGTGAAGTAGACGGACAACTAATCGGTGAGCCTCGGGCAATTGGGCCACAACATCATCCAGAGATCATGCCTGATTCATCTTGATGAAAGTCAAACGATCCTCATTATCTGTTGAAAGCCGGATGCTTTGCTGTAATGACTCCGTCCCCAGCTGTGTGCTGAAGGTCCGCTCAGAGTATGACGCAGGACTGCTGGGTAGACAACAAACCTCTCTATGGCGTGGAGCGAGTTGAGGCTCGGCCATTCGTCCATATTGATTACCCAGAAGTCTATTGGGTCCGCATCACATCACATAAAACATCGTGTTGAGAACGTCAGATTAGTCGTGTCACACCTGATCTAAGCTGATCTCTGTGTGTTGGATTTGCCCTGCATTGCATGCGTTATGGTGAGGTGGTAAATAAAGATTGTGCCCAGAGGTCACCCATTAGGCTTCTGCCACCTTGCCTGCGCCTTGCGCTGCGCTGGCCGCACCGGCTACGTTTGGCACTCTACTGCTGTCACATTTCTGATGTTGTTCCAAACCAGTGACATTTGAGGAACGTGAAGCAGACCAACAGATGTCCATCCAGTTTTGATCAATCAGCCAAGGTCTCCATTTCCTTGCTTTAACTCTCTATTTGGGTGGAGTGGAAGGAAAGTGCAGAGTTTTTGTTTTGTACCGGGGATCCAGGAGGGTGGCCCCCAGTAACTGTTGTTCCATTTGATGGCCTTAATGGAAGGATCATGTTGGGAGGAAAATGGATCATCCAAGCACTGTCATTTGAGAGATGGAGCCTTGAATTTTCCAAGCTCTGGTTGAGGGCACTATTCAAGACTGAGTCTCCTCATCTTCACCTCCGCCTCAAATTCGCGTAGCCAGACCTCTTTCCAAAGCAGACGTCGTAACGTCGGTGTCTGAGGAATACCTCCTCCTCTTCCTCCTCCTCCTCTTGCTTTCCACCGTCACAGACTTCAACACACCCCTGACTTGCGTCAGATGAATTGCAAACCCTGAGGAGCTGATGCGCCGCCGTGCACTAGCCCTGGACCCCGAACACTGCCTAATGAAGACCGATAAAATTTGAGAAACTGTCGGGGCCTTGTGGATTCACTGGAGAGAAAAGGCTCCGTGTCCGCATCTGTGTCCGTCTCTCCACACGACGCTGTCGGGACCTGTTGTTACCTCATAGTGTGTCCCCACGATGATCAGAACAAAGATCACCCACAATGCTCATGGGCTGTGACAAGGGCATCATCCGCACTGACCATTTTGGTGGCTTCTTCAAAACTGGCAAGGATGGTGCAAGCTCTGTTCTCCTGCCTCCACTCTCGGTAGGCTCAACACCCCGAGGTCGCACCGCTGCTTGTCAGGCCCATGTGTCACTTTCGTACTGCGTAATGGCATTGTGGGCTTCTGCACAATTGCTGGAGCAATTGTGGGGGGTGGAGATTCCAGCGGTGTTGCCGGACGTCAACTAGAGATGGATGACGGTGAGGCCGAGCTGACGCTGCAAAAACGCAGCCAGGCGGGACGAAGCAGGTTGTGTGAACGGCGGAAGTGCAAACTCAGACCTCGAGCCCTTCCTCAGGCAGGCAGTCACAGACGCCGGGTAGCTCTTTAGAAATTTCTGGACGCGACAGATGGTTCATGGAACATGTGCCAGTCAAGGAATTCTCCAAGCCTATCGATCTAAAGGGCGGGCCAGCAGATTTCGTCCGCATTATCGCACATTACTCACACCCTTCCCTGGCACAAGGCTCTTGTCACGCCACCAGCCGCTAGGTCCTCATAGCGGAGTAGAGCCGTCCACTAGCTCCTGACCTGTGGTGTGGACGGTTCTCCAAGAACATGATTAATTTCAACAACGGCCTGGGTTCTCCTGGGCACGTGATGCCTAACCATAGGACCTTGGGTGAAAGAGCCCTGAAACCATCCCTAACCGGTTCTGAAGAGCGTTGCGCCGAGCCTGAGATACGTGCCACCGTCAACAAGCTCCCAGAGACATCCACCCAGAGTCACCCAGTGAGCTGTCACAGAGATATTAGCGGCCTTGGCCGTGCCTTATACTATCCATGTGTCAGTGGTCAGAGTGGACTTTTCCGGCCACAGATGCAGACAACGCGCCTTGAAATTTTAGATGACGTACGTTTGCTGGGCCAGGGCATGTGACGTCTTTTCAGCAAAGAAATGCCGTGCACGGCAATCTGGTATTGGGGCGAGGTAAGTCCATGATGTGGCGGAACCCATCAGTTTCCACGCAATTGGAAAGTGCAACATTTCCAAGGCCAAATAGCCAGGCAATGCCGAGATTCAGGCTTTTGGCATTGGATTGTATTTGTTGTGTGGGTTAAAGTGTTTCGTCTGCTCCCCAAACCTGGAAGACATAAGGCTGTCTGCTATGACTGGTCGCTTGCTGGTAACGACGTGCCAGTTCCCGTCAAACTGGTGGAATAGAAGGGGTAGGATGGGTCTCTGGGGGTGGCTGATGGTACTTACTCGGTGAGGGCTGTGAAAGCGGAGATGATCTCTGATCATGTGACTCTG
Source organism: Phyllomedusa bahiana (assembly GCA_025379985.1). Lineage (NCBI taxonomy): Eukaryota > Metazoa > Chordata > Amphibia > Anura > Hylidae > Phyllomedusa > Phyllomedusa bahiana. The sequence continues at coordinate 19,461 of JAODAL010015827.1, forward strand.
AGAGACAGGGCAGCTGAGGAACGCTTGGTGTGGCAGAGTAGGAGGCGGAGACAGATGTGTGTGACAGTGTTGAGGCCCGGCGTCGGACCTGGCCATTTTTTTTTGGCCAAGTCTGTTGCCTCCATATCAACTCATGCATTCGCTTGGCATGTGTACTGAGACATGTTTGTGTTGGTTTAAACACCTAAGATTCTTGCCTCTAGCTTATGCGTTTTATGGAGCCAAGAGGTCGGCTAGTACATCGCTGGGGTGAATTAGGAGGCTTTGCTCAAAGAAGGCCCAGCTTGAAGGTCCTATGACCTTTGGACGGCGATAATCGATGGAGCGTGGTTTATCCGTCTGACCGTGGCTGTGGCGAATCATATCAGCAACTTTCTGCGACGCCCTCTCCTTTTCTTTGATGCGGGACCCGTACTGACACTACAGCCATCAGTCTCCTCCTCGATCCAGTGTGATGAACGGCTCACGAAGCAAATTCTGTCTGAAGAAGGACAACGTTGGGATCCGCAATTTCGTCAATCATCATCATCAACACAGGTGAGTTTGGTCGTCCTGACATTCTGCATCCCAGGATCTGCGGGCTACAAGCAAGAGGGACTGCAAGCGATGGGCCGAACGCTCGGCCGGGATATTTAGCTGATTTACCGGCTTCCTTCTCCTCCTCTGATGTGCATTCAGTTAACTGCGAGTCAGAGCAGAAGAGAAATAATCCCCTCTTTGTCCTCTTGATCTTTTAACATGCCTTCTACGGCCCAACCACAGTTTTGTCATCAAATAGTTTCAGAAAATGGATTATCCACAGTTGGTGGTACAACGAGTTGACATTTGGGGCTGCTTCCATGTTTGGAACGGATGCTGATGAGTGCTGATGTACGAATTTGTTGCCGGTGACCGGAGGACTAGGAATTAAGACTGAGCTTGATTCAGGTTGCATTAACCACTGAAGACAGATTGGCACACGTTTTCGTTACTGAGATTTCACAGGGCCCTAACCCAGCAATTGACAGGCCTGACAGTCCCTACAACAGACGATCCGTTGGCATGCTGTGTGGTCGCCACAATGGAAGGAGCACCTTCTCTCTACCTCTACCATCCATGTCCCTACACCCCCTCTGTAGTTCGGCCTTTACCACCTGAATTTCGCTTCCATGTTCAGAAAGATAACAATTTGAGAAGGATATTAAGAGTTTTGGAAGTCTCTTATTAAAAAACGTGGCAAATCACAGCATTCTCAAAATCCTCAATCAAAACAAAATTGCTGATTCAAATTTAACTGCAAAATAGGCTCTATCAATTTCAACCAAAGCTTGACTGACAAAAAGTGAAAAAAAAAACTGTCTGAAATGTATACGGATAATAAACGGTATTTTTGGCACCTATCAATTCACCTGTGGTGAACTACACAAAATTGCTGTATTCAAATTTACCTGCAAAATAGCTCAATCACAACAAAGCTTGACTGACCCAAAAAAAGTGAAAAAATACACCTTCTTGAAATGTATACGGATAAAAAACGTATTGTTTGGCACCTATCAATTCACCTGTGGTGACTAAAAATATGCTGTATTTTCAAATTTAACTGAAAAGTACTCTATAACAAAGGCCTTGACTGACCAAAGTGAAAAAAAACACCTGTCTGAAATGTATAAGCGGATAATAAAGGTTATTTTTTGGAACTATCCATTATACACCTGTGGTGACGCAAAGTTGCTGGATATCAAATTTAGACTGCAATGTGGGCTCTATCAACACAGCTGGACTCCCAAAGTGAAAAAAACATGTATTCTGGAAAAGTGTAATACGGGATAATAAGAAGGTATTTTTTGGCACCTTATCAATTTCAACCTGTGGTGACTTACAAAATTGCTGATTCAAATATAACTGCAAAGTGTAGAGTCTATCAACAAAGCTTGACTGACCAAAAGTGAAAAAAACACCTAGTCTGAAATGTATACGAAAAATAAAAGGTATTATTGGACACTATCAGTATCACTGTTGTGACGTCAAAAAGTTGCAGGATTCAAAATTTTAACTCAATGGTGGCTCTAATCACCACAGCTGGCGCTGCGCCAAAAGTGAAAAAACACTTGTAATCTGTAAATGAACGTGATAATAAAAGGTATTTTTTGGTGCACCTAACAATTCACCTGTGGTGACTACAAAATTGCTTGTATTCAAATTTAAACTAGCAAATTAGATCTATCAACAAGCTAGCCTGACCAAAAGTGAAAAAAACACCTGTCTGAAATGGTGATAGCGATGAGATAAAAGGTGATTTTTGAGCACCTATCAGTACACCTGGTACTCTATCAAAGTTGGCTGTGTATTCAAACTTGACTGCAAGGATGCTCTATCAACAAAGGCTGGCCTGCGCCAACTGAAAAGAAAAAACACGTATCTGAAATGTATAGCGGGATAATAAAAGTGTTCTTTTTTGGCACCTATCAATTCACACTGTGGTGACTACAAATTGCTTGGTATCAAAATTAACTCAAAGTAGATCAACAACAAAGGCTAGACTGACCAAAATGAAAAAAACACCTGTCCGAATGTATACGGATAATAAAAGGTATTTTGGCACCGTAACATACACCCTGTGTGACTGACAAATGTTGCTGGATTCAAATTTTAACTGCAATGTGGCTCTATCAACAACAGCTTGGCCTGGGGCGCTCAAAGTGAAAAAAACACGTAACTGCGAAATGTATACGGGAAATAATAAAAAGGGTATTTTGTGACTGTTACACAGTAGATGCTCCTTTAAAATATCTCTTCCAAACTACCTAAAAGCTGCAAATCTCTATCTAAACATAACTTCTAAGGATCACAGCTAAAAGTAGACGCTGACTCTGGTGAAAAAATATAATAATTTTCGCTGAGCTGTTGGCTGAGCAGTTTTGTGTACAGAGGCAGAGCACACAACCTACCTTGCAATAGAGACGCTGACACACACTGATCATGAACAGGAAGTGGGCTAGTTCTATGTAAAACTGAGGTTCCATGTGATTTTTTCCATCCAATCGCAACCATACACATCCCAGTCAATGACGTCGGACACACATCTCAACCCTGGCTCTATTCTGTAAGCTGGATTTGCTGGCCGCGCAAAATGACAGGAAGCGCCGAAAAGGTTGCGATATTAATAGATTATGCACAGATTTTAACCTAAATTAGTCGCGTGATCTAAAAAATCCGATTAAAAAAACAACGTAAATACGTGCCGGATTTGCAACTTTGGTCGATAATAATCGCTCAACACTACTCACCAGCTCACGCTCCTGCTTCGGCTCATGTCTGTCTGCTCTCCTTCCATTACTCCAGTGTCAGTTCGTTGATGTCCTACATAAAGCTTGACCCCTGGCTGCTGTGGCTGCTGATTACCTGTGGTAGTTACCGTGCACTAAGGTACCTGTACTGCGATGTTATTCTGGCTATGAACCACCTGCCGGGCTGCACCAGGCCGCCAATATACTGGCTGTATTCCTGGTCAACAGAACCAGTGTCCTGCTACAGTCCTGGCACTGCCGTATAGTCTGCGTGCAGCTACACCTGCTGTGTTCTATCACTGTACAATCTACATACATCTGTACGCTTGCAGGGCCCAGAGAAGACCACCATAATACCAGGTGACAACGTGGTCCTGTGTATTGCTGAACACGCCGTATCGTGACAACTCCCTGTCATCAGCCCTCATTGATCATTTTATTAAAGAAATAGATGCAACGCTTATCTAACATAGTCTAGCAAATCCATCATAGTCCAAAAGGGAAACCTCTAGAAAAGAAAATAAACCATAAAGATTGGGGATGGGGAACCATCCAGCTTTCCTGGATGCTGAAAATCCAGAACCCAGGAAAGGTGGGTGACATCCCCTACAGCACGCATAGAAAAGCTCTGCTGTGGGGAATGAGGCATCAGCTAGCTTCCTTGGATGCTGAATAGGCTATGCAGTACCCAATAAAGCTGGGTGAAATCCCCCACAGCAGGCCAGGCCCACCAAAGCTGGGCACTTACTGTGAGTGATGGGGTATTAAACAGCTTTCCCAGGAAAGGGGTGAATTCACCCCCGGGAAATTTTGGGTGAACACCCTGGAGGAACTCTTCTCCCCCCTGCCTCCCTATGGCCTTACCACAGCAGGCACCCATGGCATAACACAATGGTAAGGGGTACGATCAGGAGAGGGAGTGCACGCCAAAGCTTACAGGCACAGTTTTCTGGGTAGACTCAAAGGACCAACCCAATAGAAATTGTGGTGTGACTGTTGCCTGTAGTCCATCCCTTTGCCCCCAGAAGATCAGCCATGGCCATGATCTTTAAGGGTGTAGGGGATGTACAGTAATTTAGCACTAACACATGCTTTGTAGCATTTTTTGTTTCTCTACAAATGCCCTCATTTGGACTATATTGGATTTGTTAAAGTACAAGGGAGGGATGGAGAGAAGGAGGGAGGAATGGGGTGATGGTTGTAATGGGTGGCCAGGGCTGCAGGCAGAGGAGAGAATGGGAGTAGTTGTGCTTTTGCCCTTGTCGCGGTAGCTTCACTCACCAAACCTCTCATGTCTGCTCTGGCACGTATTATGTTAAAGTGGGGGACCAGCACTGAAAGAGTTACTCCCCCGGGGGGACCTGCATGGGGCAGTGTTGTAGACTCTCCGCCTGGGAGGTGGGTGGGTGCCCCTTTATGACATGCAGGGTTTAGAAAGCAGGAGAGAGATAAGGGGGTTTACCCCTTAACGACCGCCCACCCACTTTTGAGTGGGTGGTGCAGGGGTTCGTTGCAGGAGTCTTTTGACGCGCTGTAGTTCCGGGGGTTTTCGGCGCCCCGGCGTCGCAAAAAGCGTGGGAAATTGGGGCGTATACCAGCTCCGATCCAGAGCTGTCCTGTGAGCACCGGGGGACGGGGGAATCCTCCGCAACCGGTGCTTTAACCCTTTGATTGCGGCGGGCGTTACCGCAGCGCAATCAAAGGTTTCCCCCCGCTCTGCGGGTGTCAGGACACCGTGCCCGACGAGCCTGGGAACAGCTGCAAAGTAGCCCCGGGGGCCTAGAGTGGCCCCAGAGCTGTCTGTGTACTAAGCCAGTGACTTGGACCCCACTTATGGTGACCTAATCACTGCCTGTGTCAGACTGACCGATTAGAATGTATTAGCATATAGAAAATTTTCTAATACATTACTAAGTGTAAAAAAAAAAAAAATGTAAAACAATTCTCCCTTCTGGGGATTAAAAACAAAGTAAAAAAACACATAAAAAGTGTAAAAAAAAAAAAGAATAAAAAAATAAATAATAAAATAAAAATAAATATTTAAAGGGAATGTGTCATCAAAAATGACTTATTGTTTAACTCACGTTTTTATGTTAAACACATTTTTTAGGAATTTTTAGTTTTTTTTTTATTTTTTCATATCACTTTCAGTATTTTTTAAATAATTTTTAAGTCCTGCAGTTTTCACTTTGGCCACTAGGCCTAATAATCGTCTGACACTTCCTGTTCTGTTTAGAGAGATTTTCAGTGTCTGCTCATTATCAGTAAAGGCTCCTTATCCACAGGGCTACGGCCCCTTTCCTAATCTTTCCTGCTTCTAATTGTGACTTGTTGATAAAGGTCTATGAGTGACCGAAACGTCCTTATTGAGTCACCTTCTATATATGTATATATATGTATATAATTTTGGAGCCTGTGAAAGGAATAAATACATTTTATTTGCATGAAAATTTTCCTGAGTGCGGTCATATTTTTCTATATTGCTATTGGTGGAAGTTATATTCACCTGTTTATGACCAGCACCACATCATCTAACATAGAACAATTGAGTGCCACCCCACTCGCTTCACTTTTCTCATTATCAGTAAAAGCAGGGTCAAACTGAAAGGAGACACCATTGTGTACAGATAACACAGAATCCACCAGTCACAAGAGGAGATGTCACAGCTCCTCCTCTCCCCTCCTTTCACAGAGAAAACTTTCCTATAGACGTCTATGGGACAGAAACTGTCTTGAGAATCCTATGTGCATGAAGCTGCTGTAAAGTATCTCCCTGACTGCTGTTAAAGCAGTGCAAGTAAGAATGTCTTCCCCTCAATCATATATAGACGACCTTATAGAGAAATCTACAATCAGGAAATAAAAACGACTGAGAGGAAAAGAATATGGGTCAGGGGCTTGATTTAATAAGTAAAAAAAAAATGGCGACAGATTCCCTTTAATAAAAAATAATTGTGCATAAATTACACACACAAAAAACCTACACATATTAGGTATCCACACGACCGTAATAACCTGTAGAATTAATCTAACAAGTAGTGTTGAGCTATTACGTTGGCTATCGACATCGGGCGATAGTCGATAGTCGGCCACCATCGATAGGGTTTTTCGATAGTGAGCAGTCGATTATGAGCGTTTCCATTAAAGTCATGGGGGAGCAACAAAACCTTCATTCTTACACCCAAACGGGTGGGGAAGTGGAAATTTAAAAGCCACAAAAGTCAAATGGATACCTGTACTCTTTGGCACAACACTTAGGCAAAAAAAGCACAGAAAAAAAAATCACACACCATTCATATCCCGTTTTGTACACAGCATACCCTTAAACCTGATCACCCCCAAATTAAAAAGTGCCGAAGGGAGTATTATTTGAACCCCTCATTTTACTTGAACTGGGGATTGAATATCCCGTCCCCGGAACGCAGAAAAAGCCCAAACCTGCTTTTTAAACCCACATTTAAAAAATGTCCGGGAAAAAGGAGTCTTTCAACCCATTTTTTTTTTTAGGACATTGACTATCCCGTCCTGGGCCCCCAGCATGAGCCCCAAACCGCATGACCCCAGATTAAAAAGTGCCGGGAAAAAGGAGTCTTTCAACCCCATTTTAGTTTCACTGGACATTGACTCCCCCTGTCCGGGGCCAAGCATGACCCCAAAACCTGCATGACCCCAGAAAAAAAATGCCCGGAAAAAGGAGTCTTTCAACCACCTTTTTAGTTGAACTGGACATTGACTATCCTGTCCTGGAACGAGTATAAACATTAAACCTGTCTGCCCCCCAAATTTAAAAAGTGCCGGGAAAAGGAGTCTTTGAACCCCCATTTTAGTTTCACTGGACAAAACTATATCTGTCCTGTACCGCAGAATGACCTTTAAAACCCTGTCTGACCCCAGATTAAAAGTGCCGGAAATAGGAGTTTTTAACCCCCGTTTTAGTTTTATGAAAATTGACTAGAACTGCCCCGGGGCCGCATTTTGACATTAAACCCGTCTGACCCCCAGATTAAAAAGTCCCGGAAAAAGGAGTTTTTCAACCACCATTTTATTTGAAGGGACATTGACTATACCTGTCCTGTCCCACAGCATACCCAGGGGGGGATTACAGTGGGTGCGGTGAAGCCCAGGCTGGCGTCCGTCTCTATTAACCGGGTTTAAAAAATGCCCTGATGAGCAGAACAAAAACTGTGTGCTGAAGCAGAGTGGGGAAAGCGGAAGTGTGAACTCCCCCTTCCTCATTAAACAGTCAAGCCGGGGGTACGCTTGCCCCCCGTAAGTGCGGGCCCAATTGAGTTCATTTGGGAAAACTGGGGGTTTAAACGCTCCTTTCCACCCAGGTGCCCTTTTTTTTGGGCATTCTTTTTCTCTTTTTACCCAACTGCTGAGGAAATTGTCTATGTATTTGTTCTCTTTGGGGGCCCAAATCCATGTCCTCTGAAAAACCCTACATCTGGTCAAGTTTTCCTGTACCTCCCTTGAAAATTTAAGGAATTTTTTTACCAAGTTTTTTGTACAGAAAGTTTTTTAGTAGTATAATTCTAGAAAACCATTTTTAAAATAGGAGGAACCCCACCATTCTTTGTTTCTCTTTTTTAATTGTATTAAATGGGTTGTCTCAATAAAGGGATTGATAGCTATTTAAAAGATCATGCAAAAACAAGTCATTTTAATATGTGCCATTAACGTGTCCTACCTTTTTCCTGTTTCTGACGCCCCATCCCCATTGAGCCACTTTTGCAATTGTGAAAAACAAAGTCTGTTAAAAACCCAAAAAAATTTTAAAAAGGACTGTAGTATGCTTTTTTCAAAGAAAAATTTGCCCCCAAAAATTCAAAGCATGACCCTTGAGCCACTTTGGAAATTGTGAAGAACCCAAATGTTGTTAGAAACAAAAAAAATTATTTTAGGACCTGTAGTATTGCTGCATTTCAAAGCAGCATACCCAAAAATTATAAAAATGACTTTCAGCCCTGTTAAAAATTGTAGGGAGAAATCCCACTTAAAAAGCCACATTTCTGTTCCAAAGGACCAGATTATTGCTGTGTCTCACATTTAATGACCCCAAAAAATTAAAAATGACTTCTAGCCCTATTAAAAATTGTGAGGGGAAAGCCATTAAAAGCCAATTTTCTGTTCCAAAGGACCATGATTATTCCTGTATTCACAGCTACTGACCCCAAAAAATTATAAATATAAATTCTCCCACTATTAAAAATTGTGAGGGAGAAATGCCACTTAAAGCCACATTTCTTTTCCAAAGGACCATAATTATGCTGATCTCACAGAAAACATGCCCTCAAAACCTTGACAAAGGAAAATTTTAAAGATAAAGTGAGTAAATGGAAAACGGGGGTTGTCATGAAACCTTGGTTCTTTTACAGTCTCCTCACAGCAAAACCGCAAAATGAACTTTGGGAAAAAGGGAAAAAAAATTGCGTAAAAAATTATATTTTAAAAAACATTTTTCAAGAGGAAACCCTTTCTGTTTGAAGAGGGAATGTGAAAAGACCGGGAACTAATCGGGACTCGGAATTGGAGCCACAACTATCAAGATCCATGCCTGATTCATTTGATGAAAATCAAAACGATCCACTTGTGGAAACCGGATGGTTTTTTTAATGACCCCTCCATGTGCTGAAGGTCGTCGAATACGCGCTGCTGGGGAGGGAAACACCTTATGGTGAGAGCCCCTCGGGCCATTCGTCCATTTTGGAACCAGAATCTATTGGGGCCCGGAACCAAACAAAAACTCGGGTTGAGACGCAGTATTTTCTGCAACCCATGTCTTAAGTGACTTGTGTGTTGGATGTGGGCCCTGCATTGCTGCGTTTGGTGGGGGGGTGGTAAACAAAGATTGCCAGGGTCACCCCTTAGGATTTGCCACCTTGCCGCTGCTGCCGCTACGCTACTTGGCACTTACTGCGTTCCCTCGCTGATGTTGTTTTCCACCGTGAATTTGGGGAACGTAAGCGACGCAAAAGATGTCTCCCGTTGATAAATCAGCAAGGTCTCCATTTCCTGCATTTTACTCTCTATTTGGGTGGGTGGAAGGAAAGTGCTGAGTTTTTTTTTTGTACCGGGGATCCAGGAGGGTGGCCACCCAGTAACTGTTGTTCATTTTGATGGCCTTAATGCGAGGATCATGTTGGAGGAAATGGAGCATCCAAGCACTCATGTGAGAGATGGAGCCTTGATTTCCCAAGCCTCTGGGTCGAGGGGCACTAGCAAACTGATCTTCCTCATCTTCCTCCTCCGCCTCAAATTCGTGCCAACCTCTTTCCAAGGCAGGGACGTCGGTAACATCGGTGTCTAGGAATACCTCCTCCTCCTCCTCCTCCGCTGCCTCTGGCACAGCTTCAACACAGCCCTGACTTGCCTGAGATGATGCACCCTGAGAGCTGATGCGCCACCTTGCACTAGCTCTGGACCCCGAACCACTGCCTAATGAAGACCGATGAAATTGTGAAACTGTCGGGCCTTGTGGATTTGACGGAGAGAAAGGCTCCGTGTCCGCATCTGTGTCCATCTCCTCCTCCGTCGCTGGCGGGACCTGTTGTTTCAGAGTGTCCAACGATCGTTCCAGAACTAAGATCACCACAATGCTCATGCTGACAAGGGCATTGTCCGCACTGACCATTTTGGTGGCTTCTTCAAAACTGGCAAGGATGGTGCAGAGCTCTTTCACCTGCCTCCACTCTCGGTGGCTCAACACCCCGAGGTCCGCACCGCTGCTTGTCAGGCCATGTGTCACTTCGTACTGCGTAATGGCATTGCGCTGCTGCCACAATCGCTGGAGCATGTGGAGGGTGGAATTCCAGCGTGTTGCCACGTCAACAATGAGACGGTTGACGGGGAGGCCGAGCTGACGCTGCAACGCAGCCAGGTGGGACGAAGCAGGGTGCGAACGGCGGAAGTGCGAACTTAGACTTCGAGCCTTCCTCAGCAGGCAGTCCAGACCCGGGTAGCTCTTTAGAAATTTCTGGACGACAAGGTTCATGACATGTGCCAGGCAAGGGATGTGCTCCAGCTTACCGATCTTAAGGGCGGCCAGCAGATTTCGCCCGTTATCGCACACCACCTTGCCTTGCACAAGGTTCTTGGCACCCAGCCAGCGCTCGGTCTCGTTGCGGAGAGACGTCCACAGCTCGTGTCCTGTGTGTGGACGGTCTGCTTGAGAGATTATTTTCAACACGGCCTGGTTTCTCTGGGCACGTGATGCCACCAGAGGACCTTGGGGGAAAGAACCCTGCACCATCCCTGCGGTTTTGAAGAGCGTGCGCCGAGCCTGAGAGCCACCGTCAACCCCAGGGACATCCACCCAGCTCACCCAGTGAGCTGTCACAGAGTTATAGCGGCCTTGGCTGTGCTTACTAGTCCATGTGTCGGTGGTGAGATGGACTTTTCTGGACACAGATGCAGACAACGCGCTTGAAATTTTAGATGACACGTGGCTGGCTAGGGCAGGGACGGCTTTTCTGGCAAAGAAATGCCTGCTCGGAATCTGGTATGGGGGCAGGCGAGGGCCATGACGTGGCGGGAACCCATCTGTGTCCACCAGACGAAAGGCAACATTTCCAAGGCCAACAGCCTGGCAATGCCGAGATTCAGGCTTTGGCTTTGGGATGGTTTGAGTTAAAGTGTTTCTTCTGCTCCCAAACCTGGAAGACAGAAGGCTGGCTGCTAGACTGTACGGCCGCTGTACGGTGTGCAGGTCGTCAAACTGGCGGAAGGAGAAGGGGTAGGATGGGTCTCTGGTGGTGCTGGTGGTACTCGGGCGACGGTGGAGGCTGAAGCGGAGGCTGATCCCTGATCATGACTCTGAGAGACATGGGCAGCTGAGGAACGCTTGGTGGTGGCGGAGGAGGAGGAGGCGGAGACAGAGGGTGTGACAGTGGTTGGAGGCCCGGCGTCGGTCTGGCCTTTTTTGGCCAAGTGTTCCCTCCATTTCAACTCATGCATTCGCTGCATGTGACTAGACATGTTGGTGGTGGTTAACCACTTAAGGTTTTTGCCTCTACTTATGCGTTTACGGCAAAGGCGGCATATGACATCGCTGGGTGAATCAGAGGCTTGCTCAAAGAAGGCCCAGGCTTGAGAGGTCCTGGACCTTTTTGACGGCGATAAGCGAGGAGCGGGGTTTGCGCTGACCGTGGCTGGCGGAATCATATCAGCGGACTTCTGCGACCGCCCTCTCCCTTTTTGTGGCGGGACCCGTATTGACACTACCCCATCGTCTTCCTCCTCGTCCACTGATGAAGCGCTCGCAAGCAAATTCTGCGGAAAAGACCAGGATGGATCCGCAATGTCGTCATCATCATCATCATCAACACAGGTGACTTGGTCGTCCTGACTTTCTGCATCCAGAAGCTGCGGGCTACAAGCAAGGGGCACTGCAAGGCGTTGCCGACCGCCTGGGATTTTTGCCGATTGACCGGCTTCCTTCACCTCCTCTGATGGCATCAGTAACTGGGCGTCAGAGCAGACTAAATCATCCTCTTGATCTTTTAACATGCCTTCTGACCCCAACCGCATTTTGTCATCAAAGAGGTCTTCAGACAATGGATTATCCACAGTGGTGGGTACACGAGTTGACATTTGGGCTGCTTCATGTTGGACGGATGCTGATGATGCTGATGATGACATTTGTGGCCGTGACTGGGAGGACGAGGAGGTAAGACTGCTAGATGCAGGTTGCATTAACCACTGAAGGACAGATTGGCGACGATGTTCGTTACTTAGATTCACAGGGCCCTGACCCAGCGATGACAGGCCTGACGGTCCTGCAACTGACGATCCGCTGGCATGCGTGTTGTCGCCAGCACTGGAAGGAGCACCTTCTCTCGTACCTCTACCTCCATGTGCTACCCCCCTCTTTGCTTGCTTACCACCTGCATTTCGCTCCATGTTCAGAAATATAAAAATTTGAGAAGGTATGGAATAGTTTTGGAAAGTCTCTTATTAAAAGACGGCAAATCACAGCTATTCTCAAATCCCTCTAATCAAAACAAAATTGCTGGATTCAAATTTAACTGCAAGGTGTCTATCAACAAATCTGGACTGGGCAAAAGTGCAAAAAACACATATCTGTTATGTTTTCGTATAATACACGGTATTTTTTGCACCTTTCAATTCACCTGTGGTGACTATAGAATTGCTGTTTTAAGATTTACGTGGATGCTGCGTCAATGAACAAAGCTGGGTGCGCAAAAGTCAAAAAACACGTATCTGTTATGTTTTCGTATAATACACGGTATTTTTTGCACCTTTCAATTCACCTGTGGTGACTATAGAATTGCTGTTTTAAGATTTACGTGGATGCTGCGTCAATGAACAAAGCTGGGTGCGCAAAAGTCAAAAAACACGTATCTGTTATGTTTTCGTATGATACACGGTATTTTTTGGCAACAAACAACCTGTGCTGACTACAAGATTGCTGGATTGTAATTTAACTGCAAGGTGGATATATCAACACAGGTGGAATGGGTAAAAATGAACACCTATCTGAAATGTATACTGATAATAAAAGTGGAGTTTTGCACCTAACAAAGAGACCTGCAGTTACTAGAAATGATGTGTATCCAATATAAGTTCAGGCTGCCCAATATCCAGGAAATATTTCAATAGCAAACTGTTAATAATAAAGATATTGCAGTGCAATGTCTACACTAAGTCTTGGTGAACTTTATCCAGTGTTCTTTATAGATAGAGCTTGGCTGTGTTCGCCTGCGGGGCCCCCTCCCCCCCGCTCCCCCTGTGACTTTACAGTGGTAGATGCTGCTTTAAAATTCTCTAGCTAACTACATAAAATCATAAAATGTCTAATAAAACTAAATTGGAGGGATAACAGCTAATAGTAGAGGTTTCTCTGTGCAGAAATAGACTAATTTCGCTGAGCTGTTTGGCCACAGGCAGAGCGCACGTCCTATTCCTATGAGACGCTGAGAGACACTAAGGCTGAACAGGAAGGGCTGTTCTATGTTAAAACGAGGTCATGTGATTTTTCCAGCAACCATACACATCCCAGTCATGACGTCGCACACACATCTCACCCTGCTCTATTCTGTAATCTGATTTGCTGGCTGCCAAAATGACAGGAAGCGCCGAAAATGATGCGATCTTAATAGATGATGCACAGATTTTAACCTTAATTATTGCATGATCTGAAAATTTCGATCACCATAAAAGCCTTGCCGATTTCAACTTTTTCGATAAAAATCGCTCAACACTCGTTATTAAGTGTGAAATGTGAACGGTGTAAATTTTTTTTTTTAAAAACTAATTTTTTTAAAAAAAATTAAACAAAAATTCTGCAATTATTTATAAGTGAACTTAAACTATTCCCCCATAAAGTACAACTTGTCTCGAATAAAAGGAGGCCTCATCCAACGGTGTCATTGAAAAAATAAAAAAGTTACAACTATTGAAACACAAGGAGGCAAAAACTAAAAAAACGTTCTGGTCATTAACTACTTTTCAGGCCTGGGAGTTAAGGGGTTAATGTGAACCAGTGACTTGTCCTCTTTATTTCACAGCAAGATGTTATATCACAACATTCCATTTCCATCAAAATACAGGCCTTTCATCACTTAAGCTCACACCAGCAGTAGGCTACCTCATTCTGTAACAAAGTCCCTTTGGAATCCCAGCATTGACTTCAAGGAGCTTACAGACAGAGCCCCAGGGGAAACTAGCGATTCACTACTTTCTCTAGATAAAGCATGGACTACAAGGAGTACTTGTCCTTACCCCAGGAGAAGCTGGATTTGTAGAGGAGCCACACCATTGGCACCATTCTGGACATCATCTGTGCAGCAGATGGATGATCCTACACTGCCTGAATGCAGCTTCATTCCAAAAATTACTTTAATCCATATTCGTAGGAATCTGTGGCTGGGGCATAAGGCTTTAGGCCTGACAACTGCAGTCTGACAGATACCCAGGCTTCTAGGTTTAAGTCACACCCTCCATCCTCATTCAGGCTTATCTCTATAAACTAGAGATAGTACTGAACTGAACAACAACACTAATTACACAATTAAACAATCGCTCACCTTTAGTTACCATGACAATTGGTCCCCCTCCCTTCTGCTGCTGGCGGGAGCTCATACACAGTCAAAACATTCCACTCATAAAGATTTAACTGGTTATCATCACTTAACTCAGGATTCCTAGACATTACCTAGACATGAACCAAAAGAATGACACTTCAGCATAAACATGTCATCATCACTATCATCACATTTTCATACACTACCATCAATTACAATAAATTCTGTAATGTGCACAAAGGATTAACCTAGTATGTAAAGGTTTAATCCTGTACATTACATGTAGATCACTTAGCTCCTTCTGTGCAGGAGAGGCTGTCTTTACTGCAGCATCTACTCTGTATAGTCTAGCTGTGGGGGCAAGATAAACCCCCCACAGCCAGTGATGTCAGGAGAGTGCCTAATATTGCTCTCTCAGTGCCTAATGATGTTCCCTCTGGATCCCCAGAACATACCTCTGCTCGCCAAGGACCTCGGGACAGCCCCTGGAATCTGGGACTGTCCCACAGAATCCAGAACAGTTTAGATATATGCGTAAAGGATTTCCCTCACCATACAGTTTTGCAGAGCCACTGTCAGCTTCAGAGTCACACTTCCTGATTAGGATGTGGCCGGTTCTAAAGTAGTGATTGGTATATCAGCTCCTATATTCCTATTTTATCCTGTTACAGTGGCAGGAGTACCAAAGATTTTTAGACTACAGTGCAGAAGACTTCAGAGCTCTGAAGGGTTAAAGCTTGTTAGTAAGTAATGTAATGTCCCCACCCTCCCAAAGGCCTTTTTCTGACCTTAAGGCCTCCCAAAGGCCTTTTTCTGACCTTTTCAGACACAATTTAAAAAATAAAAAAGTAATACAAAAAACACATACACAAAAAATAAAATTTCATTAAAATTAATGCTAACAGCCCAAACCACAACTTTTAGCCCTGCTCCCAACCACCCTAAAATCACCCTAATCACCAATGTATAAGCATCTGTGATGGAAGAGTGACACAATTAAAAAATTTAATTTAGCACCACTTTTGTTGTTAAAAAAGAAAAGTTAAAAAAGTTTTTATCATCATTTTTCTTTTTATTACTTAAAAAAACAAATATAAAAACATAAAAATAAATAAAAAATATCACAGAAAAAAGGCAAAAGAATTAGTAAAATAACCAAGTGTGAGAAAGCACTCACACACCAGCATGTACTATGGAAAAGGAAAATGTGCCCGGTCAGGAAAGGGAGTAAATAGCCAGTCAGGAAATGGTTAAAGCTAATCAATGAAGTGTATATACCGCTTTAAAACAATATGTAGGCAGGTCACCTGTTGCTAAGGTCTCTCAGGCATCTTCTCACATGAGTACATGCATATTATCTGTTATATTTGCTTGTCTCTTACTATGAGCTGCGCTCACTATACCTCACTCTACCTCAAAGGTCAACCTCTTCAGAGTTCATGTCCTGGTAGAATATGGCAAACAACTTCATCCACAGCTTAGTCAGGAAGTTGTTACAGGTTACCTTAATCAATTGTCACTTCCTACAGCAGCTCCAGACTCAGCTCAGCATTATCTCCCCTCACTGTTTTTTTACTGCCAAAACAACAGTATGTTGGCACACAGGCTACAACACTTAAAGAGGTTTTATCGTTACAAAGATCATGTCTCAGATTATGGGGACAGTAAAAATAAACACTTTTGTAATTGGGTTGCATTACCTCAGTCACTTGGTTTAGCAGATATGAGCTTTTCTGTAAATCAGTGTTCTATTTCTGCTGTTGCTGGTTGGACACGCCCCCTGGATTTTTCCTGCCCCCCTAGACACGCCCCCTACACTGTGATTGGCTGGCTGACATTTCATTCAGCCTGTTGGGATACGCTTCTAGACAGGAAACGCCCCGGCCACGCCCCCCTGCACCGTGATTGGCTGCCTGCACACTCTGTGTTTACTCCCCTCTGAGCTGTTAAAATCGATAGTGAAACCAAGGTCTGCTGGCTCTATACTCATCTCCCAGCTCTAGAGGGGGGGATCTGGGCAATTACTGCCTGTTTAAAGGGCTTTTGCCAAGAGATTGATTCACCTCCTCACAGGTCCAGTCCTTAAGCTGCTACTTTGAAAAGAGGGCGTTCTGTTCCTCAGATCTAATGCAAGTCCCGCCTCCTTCTGACGTCATCATCTGTAGTGTATAACATAAGGATTCAACACAGCATTTGTACAAACTGTATGTGTAGTGTAATGCATAGCTGATCTGCTCTCCAAGAGAGAGGTTAGGAGTTCAAGCCCCATCAGTAGTTTTTTTTTTTTCTTTTATAATTGTACACATATGTAAAGATATGAAAATATATGTTTAGACATCTATCATTTTATTTATATACACACACAAAGCTCCCCTATATAGTGTTCTCACAGTAGTCACACCAAGCACTTCCAACATATGTGATACAATGCATATACTCTGGGGGATGAGACATGATATAGGGGAGCTATATATGTGTATATATATCATTATAGAGATTGGAATATATATTTTAGGTCTCTCTACATATGTATAGCATTAGGGGGAAAAAAAACCCAACTCTGTGAGGGACTAGAACTCCAAAATCCTTCCTTGTAAAGCCAAAGTTCTACAGCTGCACTACCAGCCCAAGTTAGTTATAGGTTGAGCAGGGTCTTCTCTCAAAGCTGCTTGCTTCTCTCCCAATTGTTTTCACTCACATGTCACTGACAGCAAGCAGAGATGTTTACTTGAAGCTGACATTTGTTCTTGCAGTTGAGTAAAGATCTCTGCCTGTTGTCAGTACAATTTGGGTGAACACCACTAGAACAGAAGTAAAAGCTGCTGTCTTTCAGTGTCATTTGTGTGTAAACTAAGAGATATAACAGGTGCTTGCTGGAGCTTGTGGAGCCTGAAGGCTGCAGACATAAGCATGCAGGAGGCTACAGAGCTGTTATATCCAGACAACCTTCTGCATCCCCTGCTTCATACAAAATGATGATGTCACAGTTCTTCAGTGAGGGGAGACACGCCTCCTGGGAGGAGAGACAAACCTGCTGACAGGAGATACTCGCCCCTGGATTTCAAACTCAATCTCAGAGAATTAGCTGAAGAGCATGAACAGCTCAAACGATAAAACTCCTTTAAGTTTCCAACATCAGCCACACGTGCCAACTTGACAGGAACACATCCATTTTATATGGTGCTCAGTCTATGCTAACAAAATAATCACACCACCCAATGCTAGGCTCATATAGGGCTACCTTTGCTAGCTTGTCTTATTTCTAGAAACATGGCGCACAAGGCTAAGAATTTCCTTTCACCATGATGAAAACTGCATAGAAGCTGCCAAAACTGATACAAGATAAATGCAACAGATGTACATTTTGTGTAGAAAAATGGAACATTACTATTTCACTGTAATAAAAGCATTGGTCAATTTCAACTTTTCAGGGAGGTTGTGAAATGAGTTCTAAAATTGTTATTCTGTATTATCCAGGATAGACAGTGAAGACAAGTCTCCTATTGTGCCATTTTATTCGATTAAGTTCACTGGTCGAATGCAAAAAGAAGTACCTCTTCGAATCATTAGTTCCTGTAAACAAAACATCTTCAAGTTTCCTCTCGACACCCAGAAGTGTAATCTGACATTTGGTTCATATATTCACTCAGGTATGTTTTCAACTGAAGATTATACTATAAAAGTTGTGTACATTTGCTTTGTGTATGTAATTTACAGAAAAAAATCACAGTTATTTACTGGAAAACACAGACACAAGGCCATACTTACAGGTCAATGGTTGGCAATGAACTATTCCCAATAGGAGGCAATACAAGCCCCAGTACTCACACACCCATCCACTAGAGAGGCTACTGCTTAGAAAAAAACTGTACATTGGATTAGTACCAGTTACCACCAGTATGCAGAGAGGCCATAATACTATTATTATACTACAACAAACTATCGTGGCCTTACTGCATACTGGTTGGAACTGGTACTTATCAAATGTATTTTTTACTAGACAATTGTCCCTCTAGTGTCCTCAGTATGAGGCAACTCTTCATCAGTGAGCTGTATCTGTTAAATTTCTTCCATGTAGAACTGGGGCTTATATTGCCTCATACTGGAAATACCGTAGTTCATTGCCAATCACATTGAGTGTAAGTATGGCCTGTCCCCGCCCCATGTCTGTGCTTTGTGTACAGTACCATATGGTGGAGGGGCCTAGGTGGAGGATCCATAGAGCCTCACATACACGATCAATATGGTTCCCAGATCATAATAGGATTCAATTCTGGGGAATTAGGGGTCCAGGCTTGTATTTGAAAGTCTTGGTCAGGCTCTTACAACCTATGTCAGTCATTTCTAGCCGTTTGACATGTTGCACGGCTAGAAGATCTCATTCACCCCATGGAAGACAATCAGTAGTAATAGTTACAGAGTTCTGGACTGGTACTAGAGGTGAAGGTATGTCTGCCCAAGATTACCTTATGCGTCCAGGTAAAGATCAACCAGAAATGGTCAGAGATATGATAGATCTCTTGTTTTATGGGTTTAGTAAAACCCGTTTAAGCAAAGGGCTGTTTTTGGCTGGAGTGGGATAGCGAGGGTGGGCCCCACTCCACCTGGGCAGTTTCCGGGTCTTGGGCTGTCTGATTAGATCCAGATGTGTCTCCTCATATAAGGCAGGAGAGCATGCAGACACCTCTCTCATCAGCCTGGGAGACAGGTTACTTGCAAGGATCCTGTGGGACAGTCTTTCCTTGTGTGGTACATTAAGTACTTGTTTGTTTGTTAGTGACTGGCCAAGATAGGCCGGCTCTGTGTTAGGGAGGAATTCGCTTATGTTTAGTTTAGAGCCGACCAGGCATAGGATTTTTTTTGGTTTTGTTTTAGTTTTTCTGTACCACGTTGCTTACAATAAAACTGTCTTGCGGGCCCAGTTTAAAAGAACTTTTTTTCTGTTGTCGTTTTGGACTTCTGTGCCCACTTCAGCCTTGCCCGATCTACCCAGGGAGATCTAACCCCGCAACTATTCCCTTACAAGTGGTGGAGTGAATGCCGTAAGCAATAATTTTGGCACAGAAGAACAAATTCGAAAATTTAAAGGTCGGAGTCCCTATACTTTTTTTTTACATCTTGAAAATGGAGATGTAATCAAGGCGATGTTGCAAGCTGTGGCATCCGCAAACAGGAAGCTACCGCGTGCAGCAGGAGGCTACCATATTTCAGCAAAGAGCGCTGGAGGAAACATGCCGCAGTGCTGACAGCGCAACGTCGAGGTAACACAGGAAGGAGCAGCGAAAAAGACCTCCCGGCGAAACCCTGGATGGTGATTGTTCAGCAACTCTCCAATGTCGCAGGAACGGGGCCTCCGGGGTGCAGATTGCTACTCAAGCTTCCAATAAGAGCCAGTCATTTTCTGCAAAAGATGAGCAGCAGCTGAAGATGTTGGAAGCCTCACCTGACCACCTGTTGAAAGGAAACTTGCCGAGTGAGAATGTTGGCCCAAAGGGACAGTGGCACAGGACTTTGGCACCTTCCTTTCAGGAGAACCCCAAAAGGCTTATTACGGACCTGGAAACACGGGATGCCATGAACTATGACCTGCTGAAAAGGGAAATCCTAACCCGACTCTTGGAGTCACGGTTTCCTGTTCTCTTTTATCCCAACGTGTAACATAACTGGGTCTACAGCATGGACAAACCCTCCACGCTTGCAAATCATGACCTCATACACCTTGGACCAGAAATTGGTTGCAGCCTGGAGATCCTGACATGCCCCCCATATATGTGAGACGGGTGAGTGTGAAGGACCAATACTTGAGATCCCGTCCCAGTCACCTTGGCCAAATGGGTGAGGCCATGGATACCCCAAGAACGCTGACACAGTTGGTGGAGATCGGTGGAGAGGTAACAGCCGTCCGGTAGGTAGCTGATGGTCTGCCGCAGCGCCCCCTAGCCCCACAGCGAGATCTCCATGACACAATCCGTTGGTAAGACTGTTTCTAAAGGGAAAGGGGGCTGTGTAATCGCGTTTATGTCGTGCGTACACGGTAGAAGAGACTGACGTCCCAGACTCCTAGAACCCGGCAATCTGGGCCAGGGAAAAGACGGGCTCTTAAGGAGACTCATAAAGACTTAATCAAATGTTTTCGCTGCCAGAAATCCAGTCATATGGTTGCCAAATTGGGCCCCCTATATATATCTATGCAATGTGTTGTCTCATCTATAAACCGTCGTTATCACTGTATGCTAAGCGTTGCGTGTGCAAGCAATTTCCAGACACTGAGGTGGATGACACAACCATGGTGTTTACCGTTACTATAGAGGGTAACGAGGTAAAGGCGTTATTAGACGTCAGGTAGTCTGTGAACCTTAGCTAAACGCTCGAGTTGGTGAATCCGGAAAACCCGTCAAGAGAAAAACTATAGGGGACACCTGCATCCATGGGGTACACTCCGCACATTACCCGCCACTGCGATACGGAACCTCCGACAGCACACCGTATGTTTGGGCCCTAAAATGGATGTAGTGGTAGTACCCAGGTTTAAATGCATGATGGTCCATCATGGGGCGGGACTTTATCCACATTTCTGGGAGTGAGGGGGCGTAAGGTTCTTCAAATACCCGCCTGTTAGGGAAGCCCCAGGTGAGGAGGAAAGCTTTCCCTATTCGGGTCCATGGCTGGGGGAAGGAGAAGTTGAGTACCGCATGGGGAAGCTATCCGCAGAAGGTCATAGACATGTCCCAGACCCCTCTAGTGACCAGCATGCCAAGTTTGAGGTGCGAACGTGGACCAGTTTGGGTGCGGAACAATTAAAATATCCCACCCTTGCCAGGGCCCGAGAAAACGTTGAAAGATGATGGACGAATAACCCAGTTGAGCTGGACACCAGAAAAAAAAAAAAAAAAAAACTATCACCCCCGTACAACCAAGGCTATAAAAAGGACCGTTTATATCCAAGTGTGGTAAAAAGATGAGAAGAAAGCTAGTGGAAGCAACTGCTGGATCCCTAAAAGCTATAGAAGGACTGTACTAATCTGGCCTCACGGTCACCTAATGGGAGGGCATTTGGGAGTAGAAAAAAACTACGGAAAGAATCTGCAACGTTCCTTTTGAGGCCGGGAGTTCATAAGGAGGTGAAAGAGTAAGTGATCCTGCCCCAGTGCCAGGCTTCGGGCCCCTAGACCACACTACCGTAGCTCGTCTGGTTCCCCCTCCCAATTAATTTGAGGTGCCGTTCGAGAGAATAGCCATGGATTTGGTGGGTCCTATTGTCAAATCTGCTCGAGGCCACCAGCATATTCTCGTGATCCTGGACAATGCCACCCGGTAACCCTCCTCCGTAAGCATAAACAATTTGCAACACATCATCCAAGGCATTGCTAGATGAGCTGGTGCAGAGGTGATTTAGTCGGTGGGGTTATCCGGAAGGAGATACTTACGGATCAGGGTACCCCTTTATGTCCCGAGTAATGAAAAGAACTGTGTAAGTTTTCCAGGTGAAACAACTGCGTACCTCTGTTAACCATCCACAGACTGATGGATTGGTGAGAGGTTTAAATAAAACCCTCAAAAGCCATCTTAAAAGAAAGTTGGTGGACAAAGATGTGGAAAAACTGGGACTCTCCTGCTTCCCCTACCCTTATGTATTGCCGCATCCGTGAGGGCCCTCAATCCACCACTGGGTACTCCCCATTTGAGTTATTGTAACGGTCGCATCCTAGGGGCCTTCTAGAATGTAGCGAAAGAAGCCTGGAAGAGAATCGATCCCCCATAAGGGAAGTTGTCAATAGAGCACTGGCCCAAATTCAGGATCGGACTGCGACAGTATAATGCCTATTGTCGGAACAATATGGCTCAGGCTCAGGAGGCCCAACAGATGGGTTTCTAACCGTAGTGCTAGATTACGTACGTTTGCGCCTGGAGACCGGGTTTGTACTGATCCCAGCACGGTCGAGAGCAAGTATCTTAGGCGCAAGTGGCAAGGTGCCCTTGAGTGTGATAGAGAAAATAAATATGTAAACTACAAGAATCCGTCAGCCAGTAGGAGGAAGCCCGAGCAAGTTTACCAATGAGTCCAATCTGATAAAAGAAAACCGTGAAAAGATCGACTGTCACTTGCTGCAGGACTTCCTCATCTTCAGCCCGAGCAGCTGGGGCTCAGAGAGCCCTTGTAGTCCCGAGTAAAGATTAGCCGTGACTCCCTTTCCTGAGTACAGAATGTTCGAGGTATCGAGGTTTCCCTTTCCACTTAAAAACTCTCACCAGGGTTTTCCTCCAACAAACCCAGTCGCAGAGCAGACTTCTCTCAATAAGCCATGACAACATTACCTGGAACCGGGGGAAAGGTTAAGCCTGAGACCATAACCGCATACCCGAGGCCAGGAGGAGGGGTTATCTCTGAAGAGGTTGGAGAAATATGCAGGAACTTGGGTGATTGAGGAGTCACAATAGCCAGTGGTCCAGCCCCATATTACAAATCCCCAAGCCAGACGGCAGCTGGAGATTTTGTTAATGGACTTCTCCGCAAACTAAATGGCCATTTCCAAGTTCGACGCTTACCCGATGCCACTTGTGGATGAACTATATTTGACAGGCTGGGCAATGCACGGTATATAACCACTCTTGAATTAACCAAAGGGTACTGGCAAAATTCCCCTAAAACAGACGAGGCCAAAGAAAAAACGTGCCTTTGCCACACCTGATGGATATTCCATTATGTGGTATTGCCTTTTGGCTACATGGGGCCACCTGGCCACTTTCCAGAGAGTTTTATGGATATGATTTTTGAGGACCCCACAGTCAGTAGCCGCCGCATATCTGATGATATTAATCATCCAGAAGTTCCCATATTGGTAAATCCCCATCTCTCCGCGAGTGCATGGCGGGTATACAAATTCGCTGAGGTGGAGTCAGGCTTCACATGCCAATCCCAAAAAGTTTGCCATGGTCTAGATGAGGCCAAGTAACCTGGGGTACCATAGTATGGCCGAGTGGATTTGGTTAAAACCCCAAATAAAGCAAAATCGAAGCCATACAGAGATGTGGCCTCAGCCGTTAACAAAAAACAAGTGCGGGGCCTTCCTAGGCATTACGGCTGACAATAGGAGGTTCATTCCTATTTTGCCTCTCTTGCAGCCCCGTAGACGGACCTGACAAAGTAAAAGTTCGTTCATGGAGTTATAATGGGACCCTCCAGGCATGAAAAAGCATTTCAGACCATAAAGAACTACATGTGCTCAGGCCAGTTCCGGTGCTGATAACCCCCGATTTTTAAAAAGGGGTTCGTCCTTCAGACCGATGCGTCGGATGTGGGACAAGGGGCGGATTGTCCCAGTAAGGAACGGTGAGAACACCAGTGCCTTCTATTTTAAGTATAGAAAACTGAATGTCCACAGAAACAAAAATATGCCATTGTGGAAAAAAATGCCTAGCCATTTAAAATGGGGCCCTAGAAGCACTACGTTATTACCTGCTGGGCCGTACACAGTTTGATTTGGTTACGGGAATCATACTCCACTCAACTGGATGGTGGAGAACAAGGAAAAGAATAGGAGGGACACGAAGATGGTTTCTTAGCCTTGCAGGCGAGTTCAAATTTACAGTGAAACACCGGCAGGGATCCCATCATGAAGAATGCCGATGGCCCCTGTCTCGCATATATTTGACTGATTGTCCCCAATGTGTTTCCAGCCCCGGGTCAGAAATAACAGGGTGGGAGGATGTGTGACATAGTGTCTTGTACTGGAAATAAGAGGGAAGGGTAATGTCTGCCCAAGATACCTTATGATGTCCAGGTAAAAGAGCAACCAGAAATGTCCAAAGATCTGAAAGATCTCCCTTGTTTTAGGGTTTAGTAAAATCCTTTGCAAGGGCTGGTTTGCTGGAGTGGGGATAGCGATGTGGGTGGCCCCACTCCCACCAGGGCCATCCGGGTCTTGGGCTGTCTGAATTAGATCCAGATGTGTCTGCCTCATATAAGGCAAGGAGCTGCAGACATCTCTCTCACTCAGCCTGGTAACAGGTACTCTGCAAGAGCCTGTGGGAGCTTCTTCCTTGATGGTCATCATGTAGTACTTTTGTTTGTAGTGACTGCAATAGGCCCGGGCACTGTTTTAGGGAAGGGAATATTCCCTTATGTTTAGTGTTAGAGCCTGACAGGCATAGGAAGTGTGGTTTTTTTGTTTTACTGTACCACTTGCTTACAATAAACTGTCTGACGGGCATTTAACAAGAACTCTGTTGGTCGTTTGGACTTCTGTATGCCCGCTCAGCCGATGCCCGTCTACCCTGGAACGTCCACCCCGCTACCTAATCCCTTACAATAGGTTTACATGATCTGTAAGGATGAATTCAACCCTTTTGACAGTCAGTGGAGGCCCAATTCTATTCTATGAAAATTGAAGCTTTTTCTGCCAACGTAACTTTGTTAACATGGGTGCAGTGACCATCCATCTGCTTTCAGAGTCAGTCACGTAGCTATATCTTTTGCCGTCTTCCAACCAGAACATCTCAACTCATATCTAACCGACCTTATGGCACATGTCCTTCCTTACTGCTCCATTAATAGCCTAACAATTAACAGGATCCAGTGCATTCCGAAACCAAGAAACCTAGCCTCGCAAATCACCAGGGACACAATTGCTAGGATCCAATTTTCTATATCAAAAAAGAATTCCTAAGAACCTTGCGGAAGGCTAAAAAATTTTACTTTGGAGAGATGTGGCCGAATGGAATTGTGATGTCCTCGGTATTCAAGAGACTCACTTCTTTGGTTCAGGTGCATTCCATCTAAAACAGGAACTTTCTATTTTCCTTCTTTTCATCAGCATTGACAAATAGAGCAGGAGTCACTGTTTTGGTTTAAACACTTTTGTCTTTCAATGTATAGTCTCTGTTTGTGATTCTGATTATAGATTTGTCATTTTAGTTTGTGAAATTAATACTAAACCTTACACTATAATATCTTTGTATAGCCCAAATGAAAAACAAATCCCCTTCATAAAAAGACCATTCAATCTATTTAAGACAAGGGGGTTTAATAATTTGTGAAGACTTTACCACTGTAATCTCAAAAAAAAAATAAACAGATCTAGATGCAGGGAAACCATAATTTCCATGATGTCTGGATATGCAGACATCCTTCCGAGAAAGATTACACTGGTTGCTGAGCATCACCTCAGTTCACACACGCATTGATTTCTTTTGGTAGATGAATGATAGTTGTTCCAGATGTGTACAGCTAACATAGGCTATATAACGAGATTAGACCTTGCCCCCGTGGACGCGACTATTAAAATCCTATTTAATCTGTCCCGGTGGCATATCAATAATTATCTTTTGAAAAATCAAGATAATGTAGACTATAGTAAACAAGAGCTGAAGGAATAATTTGTGCTCAAAAACTCCTCAGCCCTTTCCAACTTTACACTCTGGTGTGTGCAAAAAAAACCTTCATTACAGGTATCCTAATTAAATTAGCTTCCTTAGAAAAGAGACATAGACAAACAGCCCCTATTCAATTATTAGAGGACATCAAGGAGCTGGATCTTAAATTTAAGCAAAGTTCTTCAGATTCTATTAAACTAAAAGAATTGGGACACAACTTGAGAGCTCTATATCTTAACACATTCCAATTTAATCTGACTAAACTTAAAGGTTCTATGTACAAGCAGATAGGTTGAGAAAAATTTTAATAAATTGAGTAAAAATGTTTCAAACTAATATGTAGATCACTTCTCTACAAGACTTTTTAATTCAAACACTTCTTGACTCTAGAGAAATCATGAACATATCAACCAAATTTTGTCAAACTGTATAACTTTAATGGGACCGAGGGTATCACGCCTCCATCTGATCCTCAGAAGAGGTACAACAAGTAATACAGACGGTTAAACCTAACAATGCTCCAGGACCAGAAGGACTAACAAATTAATATTGTTTAATTTTTGAAAACATCCTCTCCCCCTATCTTTAGATTCTCTATATTTAGATAGCGAGCACATCAAACCTTCTAAAAGATTTGAGGTTATCATTATGCCAAAACCAGCTAAGCCCACTCTGCTTTCAGCTAATTAGCATCCTATCTCGCTTCTCAACGTTGACATTAAATTCTATGCTAAAATTCTTGCCCTTGGAATAAACAACATTCTCCCTCAAATTATTCACCCTATTGGACTAGACAAGGATGTCTGGAATCACCTCTTATTTTCATACTATGCATGGAATAATTGGCTGAATATATCAGATCAAATCCAGCAACAGAGGGCATTCATGTAAACAATAGAGACCACAAAATCTGTCTTTTTTCGTGGATGATGTTGTGCTGCTATGCTCTTCTCCCTCTACTTCATTATCAACTATTGTTGTTTTCCGACCTATTCTTCTACAAATTAAACAATTCCTCCCTTTTGCCCTTAATTAATGGTATATTCCAAAAATTGCCCCTGAATACATTTAGTTTTAATTGGATAGATTCAGTTGTGGACTATCTAGGTATAACAATTTCCACCTCTCCAGATAACACCATAAAATTAAATAACTGGGAACTGAAGTGAAATGACTAAACTCCTTTCACTTGTCTTGGCTTGCCAGCATAAAAGTATTTACACCAACAAAGGGGTAACAATAAGTGCTGTAGCCCACAGGCCCCCCTCGCCACACAACTGCATCACTGGGACATATAGACCCAGAAATACAGTGCTCACAGCCGCCACCTGTTTGTGTAGTAAATTCTAAAGGGATAAGTTGTGGTCGATAGAAGACGTCATTTAAAGGTCTGGAATGGAAAGAAAAAAAAAAGGGAAAGAGAACGACCCTCATCAATAAACGCCCCCTGTGAAGGGCCTTAAATGTAAATGTCCCCCGTAATCACCTTTTTTACTAACCCGAACTGTGAAACCCGGTACCCCCCTAAATGCACTTTTATGGTGGTATTAGTGATCTTAATTTTAATGGTTTTTAAAATTTAAGGGAACAAACAGTGGGATTATTTTAAACCGTTTATGGTGGAAAAATTTTGGTCCCTGATTGGGGAGTATTATTTTTTTACTTGTATAAATTTTTCATTGGTTTTATTGTCTTGATATATTATTTGGGCAATTTCAGATGAATTTGGGATTTGTTTAAAATTGGTAGTGATATATGGGGTTTTTTCTTTGGTCCCCCTTTATATTGTTTTTTATTTTGGGAACAAAGGTCTTGGTATACTGGTTTTTGGGTTTAAAAACCTTATGTATTATTTTACTATACATATAGGTAGTTTATAATGTGGCCCTTTTTAAAATCACCCTGCAAATACAATTTTTAAATAGTGATGACGATTTTTTGACATTGCAAATTTTTCGATAGCATTCGGCCCAAATTTTCAATTAAAAATTTTCCCGATAGTCCCATAAAAGATTTATCGCCGATGACCATAAAAGTCTTTTTGGGAGAGCAACAAAACCTTCATTTTACACCCAAAAAAAGGGCTGGAGAAAACTGGAATTAACATCCACAACAGTCCCAAAAAAATACCCCGCTACATCTTAGGCAACACACTTCCGGTTTTTTAAAACCCCAGAAAAAACGTCCAGACCATTTACATCCCTGTCTTGTAACACAGCAAAACCCTTTAAACCCGCATCACCCACCAAAATAAAAAGGCCAAAGGGGAAATTATTTGAACCATCATTTTTTCTTGAAAATGGACATTGACTATCCCTGGGCCTGGGGAAACAGCATGACCCTTAAAAAACTGTCCCCGACCCAAAAGATTAAAACGGCCGGAAAAAAGGGGTCTTTGAACCACCCTTTTTGTTTTAAACCCGGGCCCTTGAAATATAAAACCCTTCCTGGGCCACATTTATTAGCCCCCAAACCTGCCGACCCCCACAATTTTAAAAAAGGGCCCAAAAAGGGAGTCTTTGAACCCCCCAATTTTAGGTTTTTAACCGGGGCATTGACAAAACCTGTACTTAAACCAAAAGCCAAACCCCAAACCCTTTTTGACCCACAATTAAAAATTCCGGAAAAAGGAGTCTTTGAACCACCCTTTTAGTTGAAAATGGACATTGAAAATACCCCCTGTCCTGGGGCCCCACATGACCCCAAAACCCGTCTGACCCACCCTATTTAAAAAATGCCGGGAAAAAAGGGGTCTTTGAACCACCATTTTAGTTGAACTGGACCCTTGATTACAAACCCGTCCCTGGGGGCCCCAGCATGAGCCCCAAAAACCCGCATGCCCCCAGAAATTTTAAAAAATGCCCGGGAAAAAAGGGGTCTTTGAAACCCCCATTTTTGTTGAAATTGACATTGAATATACGTGTCCTGTACCCCAGCCCCAACCCCAAAAATTTTGAACCCCCAAAAAAATTTAAAAAATGCCGGAAAAAAAGGGGCTTTGAACCACCATTTTAGTTTAACCCGGACATTTACTAACCCCTTTCCCGGGGCCCCAGCATGAGCCCCCCAAAACCCTTTAAGGCCCCCCAAATTTTAAAAAACCGGAAAAAAAGGGGTCTTTTGAACCAAACCCTTTTTGTTGAACTGGGGCACTGACTATACCCGTCCCGGGCCCCCAACATGAGCCCCAAACCTTTCATACCCCCCAAATTTAAAAAAAGGGCCCGGGGGAAAAGGGGTCTTTTTAAACCCCCATTTTAGTTGAACTAGACATTGACTATAAACCCTTTCCCGAAACCCAGCAAAGCCCCCAAAACCCGTCTTTAAACCCCCAATTAAAAAAATGGGCCCGGGAAAAAAAAATCTTTGAACCCCATTTTAGTTTTAACGGACATTGACTAAAACCTGTCCTGGGCACACAAAACCCCAAACCCCGCAAGAACCCCCGATTTAAAAAAAATTTCCGCAAAAGGATCTTTTTTAAACCCCCATTTAAGTTGAAATGGGCATTAACTATATTCTGTTTCCCGTACCCCATAATGACCAAAAAAACCTGTCCCGAACCCCCCAAATTTAAAAAATTCCGGAAAAAGAGTCTTTTTTTCCAAACCCCCATTTTAGTTTTTACTGGAAAAAATTTAAAAATATCTGCCGTTGTACCGCAGAAAGACCCCTAAACCTTTTTTTGCCCCAGATCACAAAGTGGGGCCCAAAGCTATTTTGGGACAGTGACTGTCATTTAGTATAATTTTTTTGGGAACGACATTTGTTTTTTCAGAATTTTTTTTTTTGGGGAATTTTTTTTTAAAAGTTTTTTCATTATTATCCCTTTTGCTTTTTTTTTTTTAAGTGTGGGTAACATAAATTTAAATCCAGCCCCAGAAAATTTTTAAAAACCTCCCAAAATTTGGGGAATTTTTGTCCAACCCCGGGGCCCTTTTTTAAAACTACTTTTAAACCCCACAGAAAAACACCTTTTTTCAAAAACCCGATTTTTTAGAGAAATTGGAAAAACTCTCCTGATTGCCCCCAAAAAGTGAGAGCCAGTGCTGCCCGGCAGTCCTCTGTTTTAAAAACGGAGGGCCAGCTGCCAGGGCCCAAAACCCTTTCATGGGTGCCAAATTTAGAGCCCCGGCCCAGCGTCTTCACTATAACAGCAGGGTTTTTTACAGCCAGGGGCCCAGTTTCAGGGGTGCGGTGAGAGCCCCCGGCTGGTGTCCGTCATCATTTAAAACGGGAAAAATTCCCTTAAAGACGCAGCAACGAAAAAATCGTGCCCGAACAAAAGTGCAAACGGAAGTGTGAGGTAAAAACCTCCAGGCCCCCCACATACACCAATTTAAGACCTGGGGCGCTTGGGGCCCCCCTTTCCCTAAAATTTCGGGCCAATTGGGGCTTCACTTTTGGAAATACCCGGGGGTTAAAACCCCCTCCCCGTTTTTCCCCCCAGGGGGCCCTTTATCTTGGGATTCCTTTTTTTTCTCATTTTTCTCAACTCCCGGAGAAATTGTTCCCCGGGTTTTTTGTTCCCCTGTCCCCTTTTCTCCCCTAAAATCCAAAGCCTCTGGGAAAAATACTTTTGGTCAAGTCTTCCTGACCTCCCTTGTACAATTTGGGGGGAATTTTTTTTTCCCCGCTATTTTTACATGCAATTTTTTTTTTGAAATTTTTAAATTTTGAAAACAAAATTTTTAAATAGGGTGGAATCCCACCCATGCTTTGTTTTCTTTTTTTAAAATTTTATTAAATGGGTTGTCCCCAATACAGGGGGTTTCTACTAAAGTAAAGATCCTTTGGGAAAAACCCAATTTATTTTGCAATAAGTGGCCCCTTAACATTGTCCTAAAACCAAAAAATTTACCCGTTTTCTGACAAAACCCATCACCCTTGAGGCCCCTCCTTTACAATTTTTGAAAAAACAAATGTCTTTTTAGACAACCAAAAAAAATTTTTTACAATAGGAAACCTTTGTCAACTTCCCTTTTTACCCCGCAAAAAGCCCCCAAAAATTTCAAAACAAACCCATGGGGGGGCCACTTTTGACAATTGGGTTTAAGGGGAAAAAAATGTCTGTTTAGGGAAAAAAAAATTTTTTTTTTATAATAGGACCTTTAGGCTAGCTGCATGTCACACGCAAAAAAGGGGGCCCCCCCAAAAATTTAAAAAAAATGGGCGGGTTGGAAACCACTTTTTACAATTGTGAAGGGAAAAAATGTCTGTTTTAAAAAAAAAATTTTTTTATAATAGGGCCTGTAGCAGCCTTTCATTTCACAGCAAAATGCCCCCAAAAAAATTTAAAAAAAAGACCCATGAGCCCCCTTTTTTTACAATTGTGAAGAAAAAAATGTCCCGTTAAAAACAAAAATTTTTTATAATAGGGCCTGTATATAGCTGCTGTCACAGCAAAATGCCCCCCCCAAAAAATTTAAAACATGAAACCCCTTTACCACTTTTGACAATTTTGAAGAACAAATTTGTTCTTTTTTTTTTAGGGAAAAAAAAAAAAAAAAATTTTTTTTAAAGGGGGGGGGGGGGAATTTTTTTTTTGGGGGGGGGCGGGGGGGGGTTTTTTTTTTTTTTTTTATTTTTTTTTTTGGTTTTTTTTTTTTTTATTTTAAAGGGAGCAAAGAACCCCAAAAAAATTTTAAAAAGAATTCTCAGCCCTGGGTTTAAAAAATTTTGTGAGGGAAAATGCCACTTAAAAGCCACATTTCTTTTCCAAAAGGACCAAAAGTTTTTAGCTGTATCTCACAGCAACATTTACCCCCAAAAAAAATTTTAAAAAATGACTTCTCCCAAATATTAAAAATTGGATGGGGGGGCGTGTCCGGGGCCCCTGCCCCAAGAAGGGTGCACTTAGTGGGGCTCTGCAGACCACCGGGCCCAAAAAATTTGGGGGTACATTGGGAAAAATACCCCGTTTTCCGGGGGGCCCCCAATCCAAGGGAAAAACGGTGGCGGAAAAGTTGTCCCGGGGGCCCGTGGCAGCAATTTCATCTTCCCTTCCTTTGGGGGGGGGGAAGGGGGGGGGGGGGGGGGGGGGGGGGGGGGGGGGTTGGGGGGGGGGGAGGGGCAGGCTCCGGAATTCTCAGGGGACTGTTGGGGGCCGCGGGAAGGCGGGAACGGCCCTTCTTTTAGCGGGGAAGAGATTAAAACCTCGGGGGCGGAAACCGGGGGCTCCAGCGGGGTGAACCGCGGGCCCCCGGGCCCACAGATCACCTGAAAATTACCGCCGGGGCCCCACAGCGGGGAAGTGCCATTTACGGCAAGGCCCTTTTTGAAAAGGGGGCCCCTTTCGGTTTTACCCTTTCCTGGCAGTTTAAAGGGGGAAAGGGAGGGGACTTTTTAGGGGGCAAAAGAAAGTGTGGGGAAAAGTGAGTAACCCCTTGGCAAAAAGGGGGGGAACCCAAAAAAAAGGGCCTTACAGGTTTCCAAAACCAGCGGACAGAGGGGCTTTTTTTTCCCCGCCTTTCAACCTTTGGTGCTTTGGGGGGCCATTTTAAAAACGCTTTTTCCCCGCCCATTCCTGGGGACGGGGGCCATCTTTTGGGCCCTTTGGGTATACAAGGCAAGCTTTGGGTAAGGCCCAGCGGGGAAAGGGGGCCCCACAAAACTTAAACCCTTTTTTCCAGGGCAAAATGAAAACAGAAAAGCACAGTCTTTTCACGTTGTGGGGCCCCGTTCTAAGGTTTTTAAAAAAAAGCTACATCATGCAATAAAGTGTGGGGGTTTAGCCCTAGAAAGATACATTCTCTTTCCTCAGAACGCGTTTCTGCACAGTCCTAGCTGCACAGTTAAATCTTTAATCTCTGAGTCAAGGATCAGTGGTATCACTGGTCCACCACCTCCCCTGCTGAAAACCTGTCTAACCTAGGCGTGTAAGTCCACTTTGCTAAGCATTAACACCTCAGCAGCATCTACCCATTTCCCAGCCAAACCCGCAGCAGCAGCCTAACGACAGCCCTGATCACACTTGTTGAGTCCCTCAGGCTCCTCTCCAGGGACTGATTCCCCCCCCATCTATACCGCCCTAAGTCACAACGGACTCCCAGGGGCTTCTAGAAAGTCCCGGGAACCTTCTCCTCGGCCATAAAAGCCGACGCTGGGTCAGCTCCCTAAACAGCAATGTCAGACCACCAAATCAATCTCGGCCACGCAGCCTCGGAGTAGTTGTTAGGCGTTGTCCTCTTTTCTGATCATCCGCTAAGAGATCCGCAAGAAGCAATACATGCCTCATCTATACCAATGCAGATTGGAAATCATACACTGATCGACCTACCACTAAGAATGATTTCAAGGCCTTGGTACTGGAACTAAAAGAAACATTCGCGTTCAGACATCGCAGAAATGAAAGCGTACCTAAAAGTAATAAGCAACAAAAGTCGACAACCTGGAAACAGCACATACGAAACCAGAGAATTTGTTCCTCAGATCTTTGCAAGCATACCGCTTCCAAACCATGTCCTGTGGGATATGGCAAACAGCCTAGAAAGATCTAGACAATAGAGGGCGGCCGCGCAATTAACCTGCGACAGCCGGAGGGCTGTTCCTGATGGCTAAAAAACTGAAAATCTGAGAACCATACTCGTTGGGAGATCGTTCAACTCGATTATTGGGGGCGAACCGCGGGTTCAACTCACAGCATTAAATTTGAAAGCGGGATCACTAGGGCCTTAACGACCAAAAAATTCCGCAAATTTCCCGAGGGACGTGATCTGTTGTCTGCCACGACTACTACGAGCTAAAAGGAGCGATATATCTATGTCGTGCGCTCTAACGATTTAAGGGCCACTTCATTATCAAGGCCCCAAAGTTCAAGTCTTTCAGATCTGTCTTGGTTTCATCCCTCACAGAAGCGAAGATGCCTAAAAACCTTACTCGTCTGAGTTTACAAGAAAAAAATGGATTAAGTACAAATTTGGCTTCCCTTTTATCTGTTGCTTTTAAGCAACCAGGACGGTCGCTTCAACAGTGCTAAAAGTATCATGAGGACCTACCGCCACTTCTGCTCTGCACTGGACCATTGCCGCTAACCAGAGATGAGGGATTGCGATCTGAAGCTACCACCCTCCTGCTCTCACCCGGCATTGCTGGCAAAAGTTCGGGAGCACCAGTGCCGGAGATCCTTCACCCGATGCTGGAGCACCGTTCTCTACCCGGGAATTCTGATCCCGTATCTCCAAACTCCAAAAAACTTAGCACTCTTCTCTAAACCAGTTTTGACTCTACGTGTTGTCTCTTTGAAAAAGAACACTATGCCGTCTGGGCATGTACAGCACGCCCCAAATATCTAATGATACATTTCCTCTCCATTTCATCCTCCTGTCCTTCCCCCTATATTGTATTCCAGCCTCTCCTCCCCACCCCCCACCCCAATCTACCCTCCCCCTCCACTCACCTCCCCTCCCTCCCCTTTTTTTTTTTTCTCTCTCTTCCTCCCCTTTCTACTTTTAATTTTTCTCATCTCTTACTACTATGCTAATCTTATTGCGGCTGGTGGGTCTCATGCATTAGGCCCTCTTCTGCCCCTGATCACCTTCTCTCGGAGCTCAGTAGAGTCGGTCTATCCGCCCATATAGTAATCGGCGGCTGTTTGACACGTTCTCCCCCACTGGAGGTCGTCTACCTTACAGCACACTTATATGTACAATTGATGACCAGAATAGTGTGCGCATCACACGAGGGAAACTGCTCTCTGAGTAGTATCTTCCACCTGTCTGTAATCATCTACCCCCGCCCTCTATTATACCTCATTAGCCGTTTCACCTTCATACATCCCCTCTCTCCATTCCGGCTAGGGGATGTTGGTACCGTAGCTATTGTTTCACTTACTATTAATGCTTCTTGTTTTGCATTGTGTATGTCTTGTGTTTCCCCCTCCCTTCCCCTTTTTTGTGTCTTGTTTGGACAGCTTCCAGCCACTATAACCTGGACCGACTCAGTACTACAATTAGACAGAATGGTATGATCATTTTAACCTTCTATAATGGCTAAGGTTTGATGTCTTTGGAATGAAAGGGTATAATTCAAGACGTAAAAATGAACGGTTGCTTCTTCTCTAAAGATGGAAAAAATAAGATGGTGGGGTGCGCTAGCAGCTCAGAGGCAGACATAGTGTTCCCTCATCAAGAAACACACTTCATAAAAGAGGGCACTTTTGCCTCGCTAAGACAAATCATTACCCATCTCTTATGTATCTTCCCAATCTAGGAAAAAAGGCAGTGTGGGCAATTCTGCTGTTCTAGGTCATGCCCCTTCCAAGTCCCACAGTACCCAAATAGATGACCAGAGCGGACGTTTATTATCTTAAAGGTGACTTATAAGGGGCACTACACTTAACAATGTGCTAACATTTATGCCCTAACCAAACCCAAAATAAGTTCATCCTAAACGAGTCTTCTCTAAACAAAGTAGATTTCCATCTACATTACTACTGCTTGGGGGGAGACTTTAACGTTAACATTTTCGAAACAATGGATAAAACGTTGTATCACCAGACGTCGGAAACAGATCAGTCTATCACCTGTCCTAGGAGGAATTCAAGGCAGTTAATTAGGAGTTCACTCTCTGTTTGATCGTGGAGAATAGCCCACCCCACGAACGAACGTATACTTTTTTTTTTTCTGCCCCACACGGTACGCGACGTCCCCGTATTGATAAGTATTCATCGGTAATGTAACCGGTTCTGAGGCAGATGGTGGAAGGCGGAAAGTGGGGCAAATCAACCTGGTCCAGATCATGCCCCTATATTCCTAATGCTTAAAAACAAGGACAACACCGACCAATACGTAAACTGTCCCTGGCGCCTAAACGAGATGTATAATTAAAAACCCCCAATATAGGAAAAGGAGATAAGTTCCCATATTAGGGGAATATTTTTCATTTAAATGGAGGGGTCAGTATCCTCTACCGCTCACGACGCTTGGGAAGCTCACAATCTGTTATTCGGGGGCTCTTGCCATTTCTATAGGTTCCCAAGGATAAAAAAAACTGCTAAGCTACAGAGTGAGTTCCTTGCAGCAGCGTGAGCTTTGCCATCCTTAGAAGCTGCATTGGCCAACCGTCCGCCGTCAAACCCATTGCTGAGGAAAGAATAGTAACCTGAGGGCACAATTGAAAAATCCGTTGGCTATAGGTAAAGGTATAGAAAATGTTAGTATTTACAACGAAGGAGATATTAATGAATGGGGGAATAAGGCCCACACGCCTCCTGTAGACACTGTAGAGTGATGCATCCAACAGAGCACCATATGCTCTGCATGATCCAAGGGCCAGGTGACCATATTAATCCACAAGTGATAGCGTCAGTTATTCTTTAAATTCTTCTCAGGATTATAACTTCTATCCGGACTCCCCTCCCAAGGATTTAGATGCCTAGGTCCCATATTCTAGGGGGCGTTTTTTTGAAGTCATATGTGGGTTACCGAGTCTTTCAACTGAAGCTAGGGACTCCCTTGAAACGCTCCGATCTTAAAGGTGGTAATACTGGAAGCAGCTTTGAGTCCCATGTGCATGGCAAAGCCCCAGGTCCTGATGGCCTCACGTATCTATTTACCAGTTTTTTAGCCCAAATAATCACCATATTTACTAAAGCTTTTATAATCATGTGATGGATGGGGGGGGGAGTTGTCTTCTGCTTTTTGCATTCTAATATCTACCCTTTTGCCCCAAACCAAATAAGAGATCCTATGGACTCTCTAGCTACAGGCCCTATAGCAGTACTTAATTGCAGACTCAAAGTTATTCACCCTAACTACTAGCTAATAGACTCTCATACTTTACCCAGACTTTCCATAAAGAACAGGTAGGAATTATCCTGAACCGCCAGGGAGGGGACAATACTCGTGAGGAATGTTGATTCTGATCGATTGTGGTTTAATAAATCTAATCAATCAGCCTTAGTATTAAGCCCTTGATGCCGAAAAAGGCATTTGAATCCCATCGGTTGGGCCTACATGTTCGCGGTCTTGCAATCTTTGAATTGGTGGACACTTTCTTCAGGCACTGAAGCCTTAATTCCAAAACCAACGGCAACTATCCACTTGCCGCATAATATGTCTCCAATAATATCCATCCTGAATGGCACAGACAGGAGCCCCCTTTCGCCATTGATTTTTTTGACCGTGTGCGTGAACCTCTTGCTCCGCTGTCCTGCCTCAATCCGAGCATGGTCATGGTGTCTCTTCCCTGCTGGAGAGAATTCATGTTGTCTCTCTTTGCGGATGATCTCATACTGACCCTAACATCACCTCATATATCTCTTCCTAACCTACACATAAATTGGCCCTTTAAATGAGTTTTAGCACCATTTCAGCTATAAAATTAACAACCGCAAAAAACAGA
Source organism: Phyllomedusa bahiana (assembly GCA_025379985.1). Lineage (NCBI taxonomy): Eukaryota > Metazoa > Chordata > Amphibia > Anura > Hylidae > Phyllomedusa > Phyllomedusa bahiana. Next base: position 56,488 of record JAODAL010015827.1, read on the forward strand.
ACATATACCAATAAACATGAGCCCTCAAACCGACGGTGAGAATTCTCTGATGGCCAAATTAATCCATATAATTGGAAAAGACTTCATATATTTAAATATCTGGGCGAGTACATAACAATCATGCCTATTCCGTCTTTATATAGGCATAACTTCCCCCCTAAGTCTTCAAGAAATTAGAAGAACCATGACCAAGTGGCTGATGGTGTTTGCCGCTATCATTATTTTGTGGAGGGCGAATCTCACGTTTAAAATGTCCCTATTTCAGCCCAAATTTGTATCTTTTTGAGACTCTACCAGTGCGGGTGCCAATGAGGGATTAAAACGTCTTCAATCAGCTATGTTTTAGGTTCTATATGGGCTAACGAAACGACATAAAATCAACGGAGTGTGATGAATGGAAGGAAATGAAGAGTGGCGGTCATAGCAGTACCCTTGGATTTGCTGGTATTACTGGGCCATCCCAGCTAAGGCGGATCCCTGCTTGGTCACTCCCTATATGCCTATTCAATATGGTTTTGAAATTGAAAAGCTATGGCTAGCCCTGTGCACCCTAACTCCCTCCTGTGGGAACATCCCAAGCACCTTTAGACAGAGCTTTACTTAGGCCCTATGGCCCTTACGAGAAAATAAAGTTGGACCTATGCCCTCCTCCCTCGGGCCATGACTTTAACTCTTTCGTGGTTCAAAGTCCGTTGTTTTCATAGGGAATGGGAGGTCAGGCAATGAGGTGGGGCCGGTTTTAAAAAAATGGTTCGTGATTACCGCTTTGCTCCGACATAGTAGATCATAGAACCCAAGTCCATACAAGTCCCTTTCAAACTGCTTCAAGGCATAATACGAGTTGCATGCTAGTTTGCTATTTCTCTTACATGCAAATTTCCCACTATATGACATGTATTCTGCGTTCTCTAGGATGGTTTCCCACCCCTACCCAATTTGAGAAGCTATGCCGTTTTTTAAACTCTATCCACTAGGGTAGGTTAATATCAGGAATCCTATAATCATTATTTTTGAAGAACCCGTTTCTCCAGTATGAGCCACCACGATCCATGCATATATGTCTAAGTGGGAAGCACTGCAAGCTATAGAAGATATCTCAGTGGAGGAATGAGGATCTCATCTGGAGACGAGCTTCACAAGACCTTTCAATGCAGCAACCTAATAAAGAGAAACATATATAAAAAATATTGATGTGCTGGTACCATACTCCCACCTTGTTGCACAAATTAAATCCAGGCAGTGTCCAGATATACATTGTTGGCGTGTCTGTGATTATGTCCCGGGAGGCACGTCCCTACAAAATCTTCTGAGGACTGTCGTATGATTCCAACATTTTTTTGGACGCCAGTTAAAGAAGGATCTTTCTCTTACATTATAGATGTTGTTTTGTGAGTAGTTATTCTCCAAATGGATCCAATGTGTTTCCTTTCAAATCTCTATTCCGACTAATTCTAAGCTCTCAAATGCTCACGAACCTTCAAATATAATGCTGCAAGTTCTTATGACGGCCGCGGGATATCGTCTGTCCTGAATACGGGCTCATTGGATAAATCAAAATCGCGGCTCCAGGCTCTAACTGAGCTATATGAGGGCGAATTGAGAACATTAGATAACATGGTGAAGTATCTCACAGCATCTATGCACAATTAAGTTGTGAACGGATTCTTCTAATCAAATTAAATTGAGTCATCATGGATGTTGCACATTGCTATATCTCACAATGACACTCTGAGGTTACTCTCGGAAGATTATGAAGAAGGTGTTCCTCTGGTATTCCCCATTTCAGGACTATGTCCGATGTCCCCCCCTCCCTCTTCGTGTCTTTCTTGTGTATTAGGTTTAGTTAGGATATTCATGGATCAATGTACAGTCTTGGAGTGGGATGCTGAATAAGGGCTCATGGTTTTGTTATACACATGTTAGTAAGCTGCATTTGTTATATGCATATACTTTACCTTTAAACTTCCTATGTTTCAACAAGGATTACATTCTAGTCATATTGAGTGTTCGTTTGACATTGCTTGCCCGTTTTTAACACTTTAATATGGGGTCTGCACATTTATTTGCTCCCTACATTGTGAAGGTATCTGGACCCATACAAGGGTACAAGTCGTCGATGTACATCCGTGAATATGAACCGTTTGTTGTTGTGTCCAGTCATTGCAAATGTCTTTATCTTTTTTCTTGATAAAATCTTTAATAAAATAAATACAGTCTAATATAAAAACAAAAAAAAAAATTGTGATGAGGAAATGCCACTTAGATAGCCACATTTCTGTTTCCAAAGGGACCATGATTAAAAGCTGTATCTCACAGCCCATGACTCCAAAAAAATTATAAATATGACTTCTCCTGCCACTCATTAAAAATTGTGATGGAGAAATGCCACTTAGATAGCCCACATTTTTCTGTTCCAAGGACCATAATATTATAGCTGTATCTCATAGCACCATGATCTTCAGAACCAATGACAATTGACGAAAACTTCTAAGATAAAGTGAGTAAAGTGGAATACGGTGTTGTCAATGAAACCTTTGTCTGTGTCTTTTACGCAGTCCCTCCTGCTAACAGCAAAGTAAGGGCTTCAGCTAAAATGAACTTGTTGGGAACTGAGAATAATAATTGCAGTAAGAATGATCATTTAAAAAAAAAGTTTTCAAGAGGACCATTTCTGTTTGAAGAGGAATGTGAAGTAGGCCGACAACTAATCGGTGACCTCGGCAATTGGGGCCACAACATCATCAGAGATCCATGCCTGATTCATGTTGATGAAAGTCAAACGATCCACATTATCTGTGGAAAACCGGATGCGTTTGTCTGTAATGACTCCTCCAGCTGTGCTGAAGGTCCGCTCAGATATCACGCTGGGTGCTGGGCAGGACAACACCTCTATGGCGTGGCGGGCCATTTGTCCATTTTGGATACCCAGAAGTCTATTGGGTCCGGAACACATACAAAAACACTGGTGTTGAGACGCAGATAGTCGTGCATCATGATCTTAAGCTGGTCTCTGTGTGTTGGATGTGTGCCCTGCATTGCATGTGTTGGTGAGGTGGTAAATAAAGATTGCCAGAGGTCACCCATTAGGCTTCTGCCACCTTGCCTTGCTGCTGCTGCTGCTGCCGCTACGCTACTTGGCACTACTACTGCTGTCACGCGCTGATGTTGTTCACCCGTGGACATTTGAGGAACGTGAAGCAGACGCAACAGATGTCTCCAGTTGATCAATCAGCAAGGTCTACATTTCCTGAATTTTACTCTCTATTTGGGTGGGTGGAAGGAAAGTGCTGAGTTTTTTTTTTACCGGGGATCCAGGAGGGTGGCCACCCAGTAACTGTTGTTCATTTTGATGGCCTTAATGCGAGGATCATGTTGGAGGAAATGGAGCATCCAAGCACTCATGTGAGAGATGGAGCCTTGATTTCCCAAGCCTCTTGGTCGAGGGACACTAGCAAACTGATCTTCCTCATCTTCCTCCTCCCCCTCAAATTCGCGCCAACCTCTTTCCAAGGCAGGGACGTCGGTAAGGTCGGTGTCTAGGAATACCTCCTCCTCCTCCTCCGCTTCCTCCGGCACAGCTTCAACACAGCCCTGCCTTGCACTAACCCTGGACCCCGAACCACTGCCTAATGAAGACCGATAAAATTGAGAAACTGTCGGGCCTTGTGGATTCGACGGAGAGAAAGGCTCCGTGTCCACATCTGTGTCCGTCTCCTCCTCCATTGCTGGCGGGACCTGTTGTTTAAGAGTGTCCAACGATCGTTCTAGAACTAAGATCACCACAATGCTCATGCTAACAAGGGCATTGTCCGCACTGACCATTTTGGTGGCTTCTTCAAAACTGGCAAGGATGGTGCAGAGCTCTTTCACCTGCCTCCACTCTGGTGGCTCAACACCCCGAGGTCCGCACCGCTGCTTGTCAGGCCATGTGTCACTTCGTACTGCGTAATGGCATTGCGCTGCTGCCACAATCGCTGGAGCATGTGGAGGGTGGAATTCCAGCGTGTTGCCATGTCAACAATGAGACAGTTGACGGGAGGCAGAGCTGACGCTGCAACGCAGCCAGCGGACGAAGCAGGTGCGACCGGCGGAAGTGCGAACTCAGACCTCGAACCTTCCTCAGCAGGCAGTCCAGACCCGGGTAGCTCTTTAGAAGTTTCTGGACGACAAGGTTCATGACATGTGCCAGGCAAGGGATGTGCTCCAGCCTAGAGATCTTAAGGGCAGCCAGAAGATTTGGCCCGTTATCGCACACCACCTTGCCTGGCACAAGGTTCTTGTCACCCAGCCAGCGCTCGGTCTTGTTGCGGAGAGCCGTCCACAGCTCCTGACCTGTGTGTGGATGGTCTCCGAGACAGATTAATTTCAACACGCCTGGTTTCTCTGGCGGCACGTGAGCCACCAGTGGACTTGGGGGGAAAGAGCCATGCACCATCCCTGCGTTTTTTATGAGGGTGCGCCGAGCCTGATAGCAACCGTCCCCCCCAGAGACATCCACCCAGCTCACCCAGTGAGCTGTCACAATGATATAGCGGCCTTGGCCGTGCTTACTAGTCCATGTGTCGGTGGTCAGATGAACTTTTCCAGAAACAGATGCAGACAACGCGCTCTAAATTTTAGATGACACGTGGCTGGCCAGGCAGGGACGGCTTTTCTGGCAAAGAAATGCCTGCTCAGCATCTGGTATTGGGGGCAGGCAAGGGCCATGACGTGGTGGAACCCATCTGTGTCCACAAGGCAACATTTCCAAGGCCAAAAGCTTGGCAATGCCGACATTCAGGCTTTTGGCTTTGGGATGGTTTGGGTTAAAGTGTTTCTTCTGCTCCCAAACCTGGAAGACAGAAGGCTGGCTGCTAGACTGGCCGCTGTACGGCATGCAGGTCATCAAACTGGCAGAAGGAGAAGGGGTAGGATGGGTCTCTGGTGGTGCTGGTGGTATTTGGGCGACGGTGGAGGCTGAAGCGGAGGCTGATCCCTGATCATGACTCTGAGAGACATGGGCAGCTGAGGAACGCTTGGTGGGCGGAGGAGGAGGAGGCGGAGACAGAAGGTGTGACAGTGGTTGGAAGCCCAGCGTCGGTCTGGCCTTTTTTGGCCAAGTGTTGCATCCATTTCAACTCATGCATTCGCTGCATGTGACTAGACATGTTGGTGGTGGTTAAACACCTAAGATTCTTGCCTCTACTTATGCGTTTATGGCTCAGGCGGCATATGACATCGCTGGGTGAATCAGAGGCTTGCTCAAAGAAGGCCCAGGCTTGAGAGGTCCTGGACCTTTTTGACGGCGATAAGCGAGGAGCGGGGTTTCCGCTGACCGTTACTGGCGGAATCATATCAGCAGACTTCTGATACCGCCCTCTCCCTTTTTGAGGCGGGACCCGTACTGACACCACCCCATTGTCTTCCTCCTCGTCCAGTGATGAAGCGCTCACAAGCAAATTCTGCTGAAATGACCACGTTGGATCCGCAATGTCATCATCATCATCATCATCAACACAGGTGACTTGGTCGTCCTGACATTCTGCATCCAGGAGCTGCGGGCTACAAGCAAGAGGGACTGCAAGACATTGCCGACCGACCGGGATTTTTGCCGATTGACCGGCTTCCTTCTCCTCCTCTGATGGCATCAGTAACTGGGCGTCAGAGCAGACAAAATCATCATCTTTGTCCTCTTGATCTTTTAATATGCCTTCTGACCCCAACCGCATTTTGTCATCAAAGAGGTCTTCAGAAAATGGATTATCCACAGTGGTGGGTACACGAGTTGACATTTGGGCTGCCTTCGCTTCATGTTGGACGGATGCTGATGATGCTGATGACGACATTTGTGGCCGTGACTGGGCGGATGAGGAGGTAAGACTGCTGGATGCAGGTTGCCTTAACCACTGAAGAACAGATTGGCGACGCTGTTCGTTACTGAGATTCACAGGGCCCTGACCCAGCGATGACAGGCCTGACAGTCCTGCAACCGACAATCCACTGGCTTGCGTATTGTCGCCAGCACTGGAAGGAGCACCTTCTCTCGTACCTCTACCTCTATGTCCTACCCCCCTCTTTGCTCGCTTACCACCTGCATTTCGCTCCATGTTCAGAAAGATAAAATTTGAGAGGGTATGGAAGAGTTTTGGAACGTCTCTTATTAAAAGACGACAAATCACAGCTATTCTCAAATCCCTCAAATCAAAATAAAATTGCTGTATTGAAATTTAAGTGCAAGGTGCCTCTATCAACAAAGCTGGCCTGCCCAAAAGTGAAAAAACACATATCTGAAATGTATACGACTAATTAACAGTATTTTTTGCACCTAAAAATACACTAGCTTCGTGACGCAAAATGCTGTATTGAAATTTAAGTGCAAGGCCTCTAATCAACAAAGCTGGCCTCCCAAAATGAAAAAACACCTATTGAAAATGTATACGGATAATAAACGGTATTTTTTGCACCTAATACACCCGTGACGACAAAATTGCTTATTGAAATTATTGCAAGGTCCTCTGATAACAAAGCTGGCCCGCCAAAACTGAAAACACCTATCGAAATGTATACAAAAATAACGGCATTTTTTTTCACCTAAAAACACACCTGCGTGACGACAAAATTGCATATTGAATTTAACTGCAAGATACCTCTATCAACAAAGCTGGACCGGACAAAAGTGAAAAAACACGTATCTGAAATGTATACAGGATAAATAAACGGTATTTTTTGACACCTAAAAATACACCTGCGTGACGACAACATTGCTGTATTGAAATTAAGTGCAAGGTGCCTCTATCAACATAGCTGGACTGGCAAAAGTGAAAAAACACGTATCTGAAATGTATACAGATAATAAACGGTATTTTTTGCACCTAAAAATACACCTGCAGTGACGACAAAATTGCTCCACCCGTGACTTTACAGGGCTAGATGCTCCTTTACAATTCTCAGCCTAACTACCTAAAATCTGCCAATCTCTAATCTACCTAAGTTCTAATGTTCACAGCTAAAAGTATAGCTGTCTCTGTGAACAAATAGAACAATTTCGCTGAGCTGTTTTGCTGAGCTGTTTGGACAGAGGCAGAGCGCACATCCTACCCCTAAGAAACGCTGACACACACTGAGGCAGAACAGGAAGGGCTGTTCTATGTAAAACTAGGTCATGTGATTTTTCCAGCCAATCGCAACCATACACATCCCAGTCATGACGTCGCAGACACAGCTCACCCTGCTCTATTCTCTAAGCTGATTTGATGGCCGCCAAAATGACAGGAAGCGCTGAAAATGGCGCGATATAAATAGATTATGCACAGATTTTAACCTAAATTATCGCGTGATCTAAAAAATCCAATCAACATAAAAACCGTGCCAATTTCAACTTTGTCGATAATAATCGCTCAACACTACAGATAACATGTCAATTAAACTGTTCAACAAAAACTAAACCTATAAAACAGAAGGCACAATTGCATTTTTTTCCTGTTCACCTCACAACATTTTTTCATTTTTTTGGGGGGTGGGGTTGAGGGGCAAGAGGGAACAGACACTTTGGCTGTATAACTTGTTTTTCTTTGGCCCCATTTGAAATTGGACAATTCCTTTTAACCCCTTACCGCAGGTGCCAGTTTTGGCCTCTCTAACAGAGCCCCATTTCTTAAATCTGGCATGTGTCACTTCATGTGAGAATAACTTTTTGTCACTTTAACCTATCCATGTGATTCAGAGATTCTTTTTTCTTGTAACACACTGTGCTTTAAGATAGTAAGAAATTTTGGTCCAAAAAATGCTTGTTTATTTGTGAAAAATATCAAAGTAGCGTGAAAAATTTACCAATTTCAAACTTCAAAAATTTCTGCGTGTAAGTCAGATAATTATTCCACTCAAAATAGTTTATAACTAGCATCTACCATATGTCTACTGTAGGTTGGCATAATTTTTTTAAATGTCTTTTTTTTTTTTTTTTACAGCATTTGGGGGCTTAGAAATTAAATAGTAATTTTCAAATTTTCGAGAAAATTTGCCATTTAAATTTTTCAAGGATCAGTCCAGTTCTAACGTGACTTTGATTGGCCTGTTTGTTAGATACCCCCATAAATGACTTAATCTAAGAAACTACACCCCTTAAAGTATTCAAAACAGCATTTAGGAAGTTTATTTAGCCATTAGGTGTTTCACAGGAATTAAAGCAAAGTGGAGGTAAAATTTCACTTTTTTTTTGCAGATTTTCAGTTTTTATCCATTATTCAAAAGAATATGGTAAATTTGATCAGGGAAATGCAACTTAATATTGATTCCCCAGATTCTGTCGTTTTCAGTGATATCCCATATGTGGCCCTAGTGCGCTATTTGGTTCATCCCAAAACCTCAAATAGGGAGACTTACGGGCTATCCCAATTGGGAACACACCCTTTAAGGTATATATCCAGGGGTCAGGACTATATCGACCCCCACAGTGTTTCACACTTTTTTTAACCCATTAGGCTGTGAAAAAAAAAAAAAATATTTTTCCAACAATCTAAATTTTAAAACGAAAATGTTTAAATTTTTTACAAGGAATCCGGGTAAAAAAAGCACCCAAAATTTTGTTACAAAATTTTCTCCCCACTTTTGGCAATACCCTATATGTGGGTGTAGACTGCTGTTTGGGCTCATAACGGGGTGTACAAGGGAGGGAAGGCTATTTGGCTTTTGGAACGCAGATTTTGGTGGGGTCATGTCACATTTGTAAAGCCCCCAAATTCCCAAACAATTTCCCAAAGTCATCCTTTTTGGGGGATTCAACACCCCCCAGGGATCCATTAGGATGTATTGTGCATTTTGGAGACGTTTTTTTTTTTTAGCATTGGGCCTAAAATGGGGGGAAAAAAACGCAGTTCCGCCATGTTTTTTGGGCTTCATTTTTACACTTTTTCCGTCAGTGTAAATGACAGGATAATTTTTACTAGGGTATCGACAATTGCAATGATAAAATTTTATATAGTTTTTTATTTTTTTACTATTTTTAAACCCAATAGAAATAGGTCTATAAAAAAAAAGCATTTTTTATGTTGTCCTACTGATAGCCATAACGTTTTATTTTTTTTTTATCGGAGCTGTTTTTGGGGGTTTTTTTTTTCAGGATGATTATGTTTTTATTAGTACCATTATGGGTGCATATAACGCTTTTTTTCGCTTTTTATTTAGGGTTTTTTTGAGGCATTTTGAACTAAAAAACAGCATTCCTGGGAGTGATTTTTATTTTTATTTTTTACAATGGTCACTGTGCGATATAATTGACTAGTTTTACTCAGCAGATCGATACGATTACAGCAATACCCAATTTGTATTTTTTTATGTTTTACTGCTTTTACACAATAAAAACTCTTTATTCAAAAAGGGAAAAAATTTTTTTGCAATCGCCATAGTCGAAGCCATAACTTTTTTATTTTTTTTTTGTTACAGAGCGTGTAGGGGGTTTTTTTTTTTTTGGATGAGTTTTATGTTTTTTTTGGGAAATTTTTTGGGGGGCAAGACTTTTGGGTCAGTTTTAAAACCTTTTTTTGGGAAAAAAAATTCTGCAAGCCTATAGGTTTTTTATTTTTTTTTAACACGCTCACCGTGCAGTATCCATGAACTTTCCCCTTTGCTTACCTCTGGTCGATAAAACCCAAATTTTAATTTTTTTATTTTGAACACTTTAAACAAAAAGTGTTTTATTTTGCAAAACAAATTTTTGCTTGCCGTCTTCTGAGACCCTAACTTTTTTATTTTTCCGATACAGGCGGTAAGGGCTTTTTTTTGCGCGGGAAAGACTTTTTTTAAATTTGGACAATTTGGGACTTATAAATTTTTTTTATGGGTTTTTTTTTTTCCATTTTTTGGCCAAAAGAACAAAAACCGCAATTCTGTGACGTTTGTTTTTTTTTTTTTTTACGATTCACCTACGGGTTAATTAACAACAGATTTAAGGGGGGGTCGTTACGCACTGGCAATACCCAAAAATGGGACTTTATTTATTTTTTATCTTTTTTTGGGCGATTGGAGTTTGTAAGGGGGAAAAGGGCGATGTACGTGTTTTTTATTTTATTTTTTGTGGTTTTTTTTTTACTTTTTTTTTACTTTTTCACATTTTTTTCACTTTTCCCCAGCGGTGATTTGTAACAGCAATCGTCAGATTGCTGTTACAATGGTAGACCTGTACACAGCGTTGCTGCTGTGTACTGGTCGCCATGGTAACTCCCAATCACCATGCCCAAAATGCATTGTGGGCATGGTGACATCACCAGACTAGCCGGATGCTTTCAGAAAGCTCGCTGCGCCTGATGGCAGGCAGAAGGAGCTCACTCCTCCTGTCTGCAGCTCCGATGTCGCGACCATGATAGGTCGCGAAATTGAAGGGTTAATCACCCGCGGCCGGAGCTTATTCCGGGCGTGGGTGATGCGGCATGAGGCCATCGGTAATTTACCATGTCGAGATCGTGCGGGGCTCGCCTGTAAGCCCGCATGATCGCCAGGACGTATGCATACGTCCATTTGCGGGAACACACTTCCTGCTAGGGTGTATGCATACGTCCAATGTCGGGAAGGGGTTAATAGAAATAATTTTCTGTAGCGTGCTATACTGCAGAGATCTGTCATGTCAAGTACGGATATCCCAAGCGTCAATTCATGAATGTCCATCTGAGCACCTGACCTCTGCTTCTGGTTGCTCCTGTTCCTGAGTTAACCCATGAGTTACTTTCAGCTAACCCCTGAGTTTCCTGCATATATATTACTGCTGTTCCTGCCACTGCACCAGCTTGCTATCTGTGTTATTTTTGCTGTATCCTGCTATCTCGCCTATCAGCTATCTGTCGATGACCGAGCTTCCGGTTTAGGTTTAATACTGCTGTGTACAGAATGCTGTCCTGCTAACAATGTTGGTGTACCTATTTCTACTGCTGTTAACCTGCCGTTGTACCTACCTGCTATCTTGCCTAGTACTCCGTCATCTGCTTACAGTCACACCGACCTGTGTGGCCCATAATCTCTGTCAGCACCCGCTATCCTTGTCCCACACTATGGCTGTCAGTGTGGGTAGCGACATCAGGGGTAGCACCCTGGGGGTTCCCTGCAGCGAATTCCTTTCGGCGGGCTCCGGTGAAGACTGCGGGTCCCTAGACTCTTCTCCCTGGTATGGTCTACACCTATACCATCTTTGCCCAGGGTGGTCCAGAGGATCCACACCAAACACCCAGCATCCACTGTGTCAGTATACTGACACTGTTGGTCATTACATTTTTGGCCCCCTGTTTTCCTTATGTTTGATAATATTGTATAATGGTTATGCATATGACAATTTTGAACCTTTCTAGTTACCTCTGCCCATTGTTACTCCTGTGAGAATATCTGTTTTGAGAATGTACAATTGTGATATGAAATATTGCACCTATGGAAACTACAGTTGAAACCAGAAGTTTACATACACTATATAAAAAGACACATATGCATGTTTTTCTCACTATCTGACATGAAATCAGAATAAACCTTACCAGTTTTAGGTCAATTAGGATTACCAAAATTATGTTTATTTGCCAAATGCCAGAATAATGAGAGAGAATTTTTAAGGTATTTTATTACTTTTTGCAAACTCAAAAATTGACATACATTTCCATAGTATTTGGTAGCATTGCCCTTAAACTGTATGACTTGGGTCAAATGTTTTGGATATCCTTCCACAAACTTCTCACAATAGTTGGTATGAATTTTGGCCCATTCCTCTGACAGAACTGGTGTAACTGAGCCATTTTTGGACTGAGATCAGGGCTTTGTGATGGCCATTCGAAAACATTGACTTGGTTATACTTAAGCCAGTTTGTAAACAGTTTGACAGTATGCTTCGGGTCATTGTCCATTTAGCAGACCTATTTCCGCCCAAACTTTAACTTCCTGGCTAATGTCTTGAGATGTTGGTTAAGTATTGCCACATAATCTTCTTTCCTCATGATGCCATTTATTTTGCGAAGTGCACCAGTCCCTCCTGCAACAACCCTACAACATGATGCTGTCACCTCTGTGCTTCACAATTGGGATTGTGTTTTTAGGCTTCCAAACTTCTCCCTTTTTCCTCTTGGTTATTATGGCCAAACAGTTCAATTTTCATTTTGTCAGACCACAGGATATGGCTCCAAAAATGTAAGTCTTTGTTCCTGTGTGCATTTGAAAACATGAATCTGGCTTTTATATGTTTCATTTGGAGTTATGGCTTCTTCCTGGCAAAGTGACCTTTCAGCCCATGATACAGTACTTGTTTCACTGTGGATAATGACACAATGTTACTAGCTTCCGCTAGCATTTTCACTAGAGCTTTTGCTTTTGTTCTTGGGTTGTCTTACCAAAGCATGTTCACCTCTGAGAAACAGAACCTGTCTCCTTTGTGAGCGATATGATAGCTGGACATTCCCATCTTGTTTGTAGTTGCGTATAATTGTTTGTACAGATGAACAAGGCACCGTCAAGTATCTGGAAATTGCACCAAAGGATGATCCAGACTTGTGCAAGTCCACAATTTTCTTCCTGATATCTTGGCTGATTTCTTTAGACTTTCCCATGATGTTACACAAAGAAGCAGTTTGTTTCTGATGTGAAATAAGTATATCCACAGGTGTGTCTCTAATTAACTAAGATGTTGCCAATAAATCTATCAGAAGCTTTCAAAGACATGACATCATCATACTGGCTGGCCTACATTGTTTAAAAGCATAGTAATCCTTGTGTATGTAAACTTTTGACTTTGCAGAAAGTAATAAATATGCCTTAAAAAATTATCTCTCTCATTATTCTGGCAATTGGCTAATAAAATCATTTTGGTAATCCTAACTGACCTAAAGTGGGTAAGGTTTATTCTGATTTCATGTCAGATAGTGAGAAAAACATGCACATGTGTTTTTATTAGTGTATTAAATTTTGGGTTTAACTGTAGTAATTGGTTTATACTCAATAAACATTTTTTTAACCCTTCCCAAATTGGACGAAAGCATTGCCTAGCGGAAGTGATTTCCCCGCAAAATGGCATAGCATCGTCGGCGATGCGCAGGTTTGTGGGCGACCCCGCGCACGTTTCCCAGGGGAACCAGCGGTAAATTACCGCTGGCTTATGCCACATCACCCCCGGGCTGATTGAGCCGGTGTTTAACCCTTCCCGACTATAAATTTAAGATGTGGAGCTAAGTCGCGGGCAGGAGGAGGGAGCCCCTTTGCCTGTCTCGGCACGCTGCGCCGAGTGTGCAGCAACGATCTCTCCCAGGTGCCCCGGGAACTGAAGATCATTTCCCCGGGCAGTCGTGACATCACGATGCCCACAATGCTTGTGGCAATGGGACTGAAGTTGTCATGGCGCCGGTAGAAACCCCGTTTTTTTGCACTGGCTTGCCTTATAACAGCAACCTTCAGAAGATTGAAGATTCTGTTATAAATCCCCTAGGGGAAAAAGTAAAAAAGAATAGTAAAAAAATAAAAAAAGTAAAAAAAAAAGTGAAAAAAAAGGAAAAACAAAACAAAAAAAAAAAAAACACGACACCGCCCCTTTTCCCTTTACAGACGCCAAATCCCCCCAAAAAAAAAAGAGCAAAAATAAATAAAGTCCCCAATTTTTTGGGTTTTTGCGCTGCATAAGATTCCTATAAATTGAATATTAAATTTAAACCCGTACGGTGAACATGTTAAAAAAAATGTAAAAAAAAACAATCAAAGAAATTTTTTTTCACCCCCGGGCACAAAAATGGAATAAAAAAGCGATCAAAAATCATAAACCAAATTTTTGTCCCCAATTTAAAACATCATTTTGTTCCCGAAACAAAAATCCCCCACACCTCTCTGTATAGGGGAAAAAATAAAAAAGTTTATGGCTCTCAGAAGACAGCGATGCTTTTAAAAATTTTTTTTTACACAAATAAAAACATTTTTTTTTTTTTTTAAAAGTGTTCAACATAAAAAACATATAAATTGGGTATCCCCCAAAATCTATCGACCCACAGAGTAAAGCAACTTGTCATGGATACTGCAGATGTCTTTTAAAAAAATAAAAATGAAAACATCCAGGGTTGCAGTATTTTGTCACCCTGCCTTCCAAAAAAAGAAAAACTGTTTAAAAATTTGTCACCAAAAAAAAGATACAAAAAAAACGTCAAATCATCCCGCAAAAAAAAACAAACCCCCACACCCTCCTAAACTGAAAAATAAAAAAGTTATGGCTCTCCCGACGCGACGATACAAAAAAGTTTTCCCGTTTAAAAAAGGTTTTTTTTTTGTGTAGAACAGTAAAACATGAAAAAAATATACAAATTGGTATAGCTGTAATTGTTCGACCTGCTGAGTAAAGCTAGAATGTCATTTATACCCCGGGGGACCCCCCTGAAAAAATTAAAATAAAAAAAAAAAAACTACCCGGAATATTGTATTTTGTTCAAAAGCCTCACAAAAACCTTAATAAAAAGTAATCAAAGCATATAGCCCCCCATAATGGCTAATAAAAACGTCAACTCATCCCCCAAAAAAAAAAGCCCCTAATCGTCCATAACAGAAAAAAAAAAAAAGCTTTTGGGTTTTCAAATAGGAAAAAATAAAACTCAATTTTTTATGACCTTTTCTATTGTGTAAAAGTAATAAAACTTAAAAAAATATAAAAATTTTTATCATTGTAATTGACCGACCCCATAGTAAAAGTTACCCGTTTTTTTATCCCTACGCGAAAAAATTGTAAAAATGAAGCCCCCAAAAACAAGGCGGAACTGCGTTTTTTCCCCCCCCCTTTTCATTCCCAAACTGAAAAAAACTATGGAACCCTGTGCCCCCCAAAATGCACAGTACGCCCCAGATGAGATCCCCGAAAGGGGGTTGAATCCCAAAAAAGGGGCAACTTCTGGAAAGGGTTTTACTTTCTGGGACTTTGGGGGCTTTACAGAGACATGGCCCCACCAAAAACTGCGTTCCAAAAGCCAAATAGCGCTCCCTCCCTTTACCCCCCTGCAATGGCCCAAAACAAGTTTTCACCCACATGTAGGGTAGCCGAACTTGGAAGAAATTGGTGACAAAATTTTGGGGGGCTTTTTTTTTCCAAGCTTAACATTAAAAAAAAAAATTTTAAACACCTGTGGGGTCTAATCACTACGCACCCCGGGTAATTTCCCTTTAAGGGTGTAGTGTAGTTTTCAATGTGGGTCTTTTTTGCTGTGTTTATTAAGTTTTAGCACCTTGGGCGTTGCAAAACCCAAAGGGGCCCAAAAAAAATCTAAAAGAAAAAGAGTCCAGTAGGTTTCCCCCCTAAAACTGGGCTTTTGGGTTTAGCCAAATCGGCACTACCCAATTGGAATTCTCTGAAAAAGGCACGTCTGGGGGAAACAATATTAAGTTGCATTTCCCTGATAACATCTATGTGTTCTTTTTAATAATGGATAAAAATTGAAAATCTGCAAAAAAAGTGAAATTTTGAAATTTCACCTCCCCTTTGTATTAATTCCCGTGAAACACCTAATGGGTTAATAAAATTCCTAAAAGCTGTTTGAATACTTTAAGGGGTGTAGTTTCTTAGATGAAGTCATTTATGGGGGGTATCAAACATAAGGCCAATCAAATCACGTTTAGAACTGGACTGGTCCCTAAAAAAATGTATATTGCAAATTTTCTTGAAAATTTGAAAATTTCTACTAAATTTCTAAGCCCCCTAATGACGTAAATAAAAAAAAAGAAATTTAAAAAAAAGATGCCAACCTACAGTAACATATGGTTGATGCTAGTTATAAGCTATTTTGAGTGGAAAACTATCTGTCTACGCACAGAAATTTTTGAAGTTTGAATATGGTAAATTTTTTCCCAAATTTTTCACGATTCTTTGATTATTTTTCACAAATAAACAATGACTTGTTGAACCAAAATGTCTTACTATTTTAAAGCACAATGTGTCCCGAGAAAACAATCTCTGAATCACATGGATAGGTTAAAGTGTCAAAAAGTTATTCTCACGTACAGTGACACATGCCAGATTTAAAAAATGGGCCTCTGTCAGAGAAGCCAAAACTGGCTCCGGTGGTAAGGGGTTAATGGGTTTTGGCACTAAAATAGTTTTTTTTACGGATTTTAGTGCTATGGTATTATTTTTCCGGATTTCGGCACTATAGTCTGTTTTTCTATGGTTTTGGTGCTAAAGTCTGCTTTTTATGGATTTTGGCGCTAAAATCCTTAGAAACAGATTTTTTTGCTGCAACAGCGAAATAAAAACATATTTTAGCACCAAAGTCTATAAAAAACATATTTTAGGGCCAAAATCCGTAAAAAAAGCGTATTTTTGACGACAAAATCGAGATAACTTTATAAGCCCAAAATCCGTAAAAATATGGATTTTAGCACCAAAATTCATAAAAAAAATTATCTTTGACGGCAAACACAAGATAACCTTATTAGCGTCAGAATCTGTAAAAATATGGATTTTAGCACCAAAATCCATAAAAAAATGGACTTTAGGGCCAAAATCCGTAAAAAAACTTTTTTTTTACGACAAACGCAATATAACTTTATTAGCGCAAAAATCCTTAAAACACCTTACAAGATCACATATAAATGTAGTAATGTGCTTTATATCCCCTTTTGTAGGGCAGAATTACATCCAATAGCTTATTTTATGCATACATTAAAAAACAGACTTGAAGACAAGCAAAAAACGCGCCAAAAAATGCAAATGGCGGCAAAAAATGGACGTTTTTTCAGCTTCTTTTGACAGGAGGGGACAAAAAACTCAGTTTCATGCATGTTTTTAGTAATTTGTTTTCAGGTCATTTTTTTGTCCACTGCAGTGTAGACATAGCCTAAGACTGCACAGGGAGAGGAATGACACAGTGACATGTGGACAGAGGGGGTGGGAGGGGATGTGCTATCCCTTCCACCTGATCTCAAATAAACAAAGCTGACTCAGGAGAGAGCAAGAACAGTGAAAGGGGGATGATGTCATTCCCTTTCAGTTAAGAAACACCAAGCTGGGAGGGGAAGAAACGCCCCTGGATTTCTGTAACTGAGAAAAATAAAGTACACTGAAACAGACTAACTGATGAAACGATACATCCCCTTTAACCCCTTAAAGAGTACCTATCACTTTTTTTTTAATTCATACACTGGAAGCTGTTTAAAAAACAATAAAGTTTTGCATTAGAAGTCATTTTAAAAAGTGACCATTTCCCAGTGTAATGTCACCATGTGTGGCTCGAGCCTCCCTACTTCTGGCTGAAGTCGCCGCCTGGGTGCTTTCCAGGAAGCTCCCAGCATGCCCTGCTCGTGTGACGTCACACTCCCATAATCCCCCGCGGTACAGACTGCCGGGGACAGGAGAAACCTGTGAGATAGAGCTATTGTGTGTGAGTCACGGAGGGTTACATGCGGGACGGCAGGGGCTGAACAGCCGCGGAGAGAGCTCAGGCGGAGCCTCACTAGTGCAGTCTCCCCGCGTCCTGCTCTGAACTACGCTGAGAACTGCAGCAGAGACGCAGATACACGGGAGAGGGGCGCTCTTATCAGCTGAGGCTTCCTCTGCTCACTCTTATGTAAACACGCAGAGTGATCAGAGAAGCAGCAGCTTTCCCTGAGCATGGGAGATACAAAACTGGCTGTGTACATGCTGGTCTGCAGGACCTCTCCCCCATCTCAATTAAGTGACAATACACACCTGACCAGACCCGCTACCACACCCAACACACAACACCACACACACACACACACACACACACCACCACACACACACACCACACACACACACACACACACAACACCACACACACACACACACCACACCACACACACAACACACCTGTCACTGAAGGGGTCTGCTGCTTGAACAGGTATAAATGTGTAGTGCACAGAGAGAAAAAAATAAACGTATAAAGTCTAAAGGTTTACAAGTGTGTAGTTAGTGTTTTATATATAGATAGACTTATATGTGTGTATAGTTTATGTAGATGGTATT
The DNA here is from genome assembly GCA_025379985.1 of Phyllomedusa bahiana. Classification (NCBI taxonomy): domain Eukaryota; kingdom Metazoa; phylum Chordata; class Amphibia; order Anura; family Hylidae; genus Phyllomedusa; species Phyllomedusa bahiana. The sequence continues at coordinate 74,432 of JAODAL010015827.1, forward strand.
TTTTTTTAGGTGTGTAGATATAGATGAAAATGTGTGTCTGTATATATGCAGTAGATGTGTATATGTATAATGTGTATGTATGTGCATATCAATGTGTGCCTGTGTATATATGTGCCATCCATGCCGTTCGAACGCATCAGTCCATTGATCGCTCCCACTTCGAGGAGCAGGAGACACGACAACCAGAGCGGGCAAAGACGCGCAGCAAGTGCGACGGTTCGGGGAGAGCTCCTCCCCTTCCTCAAGCATATGTGTCATAGAGTACCACCTCCTTAAAAAGGTAAGTAGAAGACAGGTAAGACAAGCTTTAACCCTTTTACAACATACAAAATATAAAACCATTACAAAAACATCCTAAGGTTAAAACTTCATTAAGACCTTTCGGGGAAAGTGTTTCTAATTTTGGCTATCCAATACGCCTCTTTTTTTTAATAAACGATCGGTGATAAAAAGTTTATTATCAACCCATATTTTTTCCAACACACACCCAACGTAGTTCACACATGTCATGTCGAACCTCAAAAAAATGCCTCGCTATGGAGGTTTCCCCATATCATTTTATTTCTGTTTTCACAGCAGTTCCCTGTTTCTTTTTTGATCTAATCGCAGCTTTATGTTCATTAATCCTGACTTTCACTGATCTTGCGGTTTGTCCAACATAGACAAACCCGCAAGGGAATTTTAGCATGTATATAACGCCCTCACTATCACAGGTATGGAACCCTTTGATTTTAATAGGGTATACTTTCAACGGATCTTGGATACTATCCCCCTTTATTATATTGGCACAATTTTGGAAATGTAAACAGGCAAAAGTGCCTGACCGTGTGCTTTTAAACAAAGTCTGTTTCCTTGACGCTTGTGGTTTTTTTATGTCAGACGACATCAATTGTTGTCCCAAAGTTCTCCCTTTCCAATATATTAATCTAAGGGGGTCCCTAAACAGGTGGCCGTATTTTTCATCGTTCCTCAATATTTTCCAATATTTAAGAATAGTTTGTTTAACCAACCCTGCGTGGCGATCATTTACTGATATGAAATTCAGCCTTTTATCTGGACTTTTTTTCTTGTGTATTGGATAGCCACATTAGAAACACTTGCCCCGAAAGGTCTTAATGAATGCTTTAACCTTAGGATGTTTTTGTAATGGTTTTATATTTTGTATGTTGTGTAAGGGTTAAAGCTTGTCTTACCTGTCTTCTACTTTCCTTTTTAAGGAGGTGGTACTCTAGGACGCATATGCTTGAGGAAGGGGAGGAGCTCTCCCCGAAACGTTGTACTTGCTGCGCGTCTTTGCCCGCTCTGGTTGTCGGTGTCTCCTGCTCCTCGAAGTGGGAGCGATCAATGGACTGATGCGTTCGAACGGCATGGATGGCCGCGACTAAATACTGAGTATCCTATATATTGTTACATTGCCTGACACTCTATATGGAATGGATAAATGTCAGTGAGATGTGTTAGCAGGCTTGGAGAACCTGCCTTTGTGAACCATACGGGACTCAGTATATAATTTGCCTGTGATCGGGGACCGGTTTTTGTCTATACGAGTTTTTTTATTTGGAAGCACAATTTTTTTTTTAAAAGTGTTTTTATTGTGTAAAACAATATTTATGCATCGCTATCTTCTAATAGCCATAACTTTTTAATTTTTCCATATACGGAGCTGTGTAAAGACTTTTTTTGCGGGATGAACTGACGTTTTAATTGGCACCACTTTGATGTTGATATGAGTTTTTGATGACATTTTACTCCATTTTATGTGCTGCGGGATGAACAAAAATCGCAATTCTGTGACTGTTTTTTTTTATTTTTTTTACGGCGTTCACCATACGGGTTAATTAACATAACAGATTTATAGGGTGGGTTGTTACGCACGCGGCGATACCAAATATGGGTACTTTATTTATTTTTTAGGGGCGATTGGCGTTTGTAAAGGGGAAAAGGGCGGTGTAAGTGTTTTTATTTTATTTTTTGTGTTTGTGTTTTACTTTTTTACACTTTGTTTTTACTTTTATATACTTATTTCACTTTTTCCCAGAGGAGAATTGCATGAACGACCGGCAGATCGTACATACAATAGGAGATCAGCACACAGCTTATAGCTGTATACTGGTCTCCATGGCAAATGTCAGTCACGCTGCCCACAATGCATTGTGGGCATCGTGACATCACTAGACAACCCGGATGCTGTCATTCAGCGTCCGGGCTGTCTGGTAGGAGCTCACTCCGGCCGTGGGGGATGCGGCATGATGCCAGTGGTAATATACCGCTGGTTCCATGCCGCGATCTTGCACGCTCCGCTTGTGAGCGCACAAGATCGCTAAGATCGCCATGACGTATTCATGCGTCCATTTGCGGGAACCCCTACCCGACATTAACGTATGGGTATGACAGATGTCGGTAAGGGGTTAATATATTCATTAATGACCTTACAAAAGGATTGCACAGTCGAATATCGATCTTTGCACATGATACTAAGCTCTGTAAAGTAATCAACACAATATAGGAAAATGTTCAATTACTAAGGTATTTGGATAAGTTGGAGGCCTGGGCAGAGAAGTGGAAGATGAGGTTTAACAATGAAGTCTTGTGTGATAGAGGTTAAATGCATTTTTTTTTTCTTTGAAACAATTTTACTTTCTTTAACTCTGCCCAGGTGGTTGTTGGCTCTTAGACAATTCTTCTAATAATTCTTTTCACTCCTCTGCCTGAAATCTTGTGGGAAGCACCTGGTCATGATCAGTTAATAGTGAAATCATGTTCTTTCCACTTTCGATTTATGGCCCCAACAGTTCTTACTGGTACCTTTAGTAGTTTAAGTCTTCTGTAACCAATACCATTAGTATGTTTTGCAACAATAAGGTTGCAAAAGACTTGAGACAGCTCACTGATTTTACCCATCAAGAGATGTTTTGTGTGTGGCACTTTGGTAATGAGACACTTTTTACAGGTCATCAGTTGAACCAGATGATATTATGTTTGATATGAACCAGATGATATTAAGTTGCTTTCTAATTACTGATAGATCTCAGCTTGTGTCATGACTTCCCATGGATTTTTGAACCTGTCTTTCTTAATGTGTTCATTACTTTTTCCCTCTGTCATTTCTCATTCTGGAGACACAGAGATAGCAAAGAAGAGGATTTGGGTTGTAGTTATCATGGTGGCTTTCACCTAAACCTCGTATTCTTCCTGTACGAACATCACAGTGAAGAGGCATTCTGCAGGCACATGAGTAGGTGGTGCAGACTCCAGTATTCCCCCGGCAAACACTCTGGAGAATAAGCCTCACTGCCCTGATGGTGATGGAGCTATCATTGATGTTGATGCAGAAATAAAAAGCAGGAGATGGAGTGGGGTGCCAAATAACAACTTTTGTACTCCAGGCTAGATTTTAAACACAGAACTGGGCATTCATTAAATTACTTTTCTTACATTATACATAGCCCGCAGCAGAAATTACCAAATAAACATGTAAGTCCCTCAAAGTTCCAGATTTCATCAACAAGGAGCGTCCCCTTATCCCAGATGATCTGAAATCGTAATTCCCTCTAAATACTTGCTTTGGGTTAGGCCTGAAGCATACTAAACACCAACTGTCGTGAGGTCTGTCTTGGGACACTGGTTACCGCATGCATCAACTTGGCACTCCCCTGATTGAAGGGTCTATGTTTCTTCTTATCAACTCTTGTGCTGTACTTTCCTTAGCTTTGAGGCTAGGAAGAGAAGAAGGACCTGGTCCCTAGTCAGTATAGGACAGGTGCTGTCCACATTCAGTTGGTAGTTCTGGAACAGAACAACACCTAACTGAACTATCCCATAATTTTATAACCTCTGGCCCCCACCCTTTTTGCCTAGGTAACTGCTCTCTGTTTAGGGGTGTGCAACACCTTAACCTTTGATGTAACCAGACTGTCAGCATGACATTATATTTTTTACAGTGTATGCAAATCATTCACAGTATTATTATATCACAATGGCAAAGGGTTCAGTTCAATTTAGTAATGTACCCACTATTCTTGTACGCTATATCATAACTTACACAACTTAATTTATGGATAACTATGGTTTGATGTCCTTGCCTGGACTAGATTTTTACCTACATCTGGTGAGAATTTCATGTCAATAGCACCTTTACAAATATATCTACTTAAAATGTGTGACTTGTTCATTATATTTTACCTAAGGCATGTATGTCTACTGCTGCACAAACCCACTTTAGTAAAACAAGTATGTTCTTGCACTGACAAAACTTATAGATATGTGTATGTGTATACAGTATATACAGAGGTAGGGAGCTCCTTCTTTCTCCATCAGCCCCCCCCTCTCCCCATGCTGTAATTGCGGGCTGCCAATGGCTTCCATGACAACCCAAAAATGTAAAAATGAAAAAGTACACATATTTGGTATCGCCACTCGCATAATGACCAAGTCTGTACATTATTTAACCCAATGATGAACGCCGTAAAAAAAAAAACAGTGACAGAATTGCAATTTTTGTTCATCCTTCAACAGATAAAATAGAATAAAAAGCAATCAAAAAGTCATATAAACCCCCTAAAGAGGTACCAATATAAACATCAATTCATCCTGCAAAAAAAGCCCTCACACAGCACCATATACATGAAAAACGAATCAGAAGATATCAGAAGTGTTAAAAATAAAAAACACTACCAGGATTGTTATATTTTCTTGCTTCCCAAAAAACAGATTCAAAGGTGATCAAAAAGTGATTTCCCCCAATATGGTACCAATGAAAATGTAAACTCATTCCGCAAAAAACAAGCTCTTAATCAGCTCCATACACAGAAAAATAAAAAGAAGTTATGGTCGACTATGACAATATACAAATGTAATTTTAAAAAAAACATTTCTATTGTGTAGAAGCAGTAAAACAAAAAACAATATAAAAATTATATTATTGTACCGACCCGCATAGTAAAGTTATGAAACTGTTTTGTGTTGTATAGCTATCTGCCTTACATGCAGACATTTTTTAACTTTGAAAATGTGAAAATTTTGAAACATTTTGATTTTTTTTAAAATATTTTTCACAAATAAACAAGGGTTGTATGGACCACAATTTTTTACTAACTTAAAGCACAATGTGTCACGAAAACAATCTCTGAATCACATCGATAGGTAAAAGAAAATCTTTAAAAAGTTATTCCCACATAATATGACATGTGTCTACAGTAATTTGAAAAATGTGGCTGTTTCTTTCGGTCAAAAACTGACTGTGTCCTTAAAGGTTTAAATATAGGTAACTACAACCTCAGACAAACAACAACACACTACTTATTTTTTCACCTGCCATATAGACATTTTGGATGGTCATTGTACGTTGAAACCATTGTACTTTGAAACCATAACTCAATGGAAAACTGGTAACAAAGGACAACAAAGATTTTGCTTCCTGAACACTTTTAGGTGTATCTTATGTAATTTGAACTGCTTATGAAGAAAATGAGCTTCAAATTTTTCTGTCATGTAGCGTTTTTATAAAATCTCTCTTTGTATGTTTTGTTTTCATATTTTCAGGCTGTCCATGTATTGTCCACAATATGTGTCCTGAATGCCTTGCATTTCATTGAAGTTGCAAAACTTCAGTGGAATTGTTACAGACTAGACACACCTAGATATGTCTAGTCATGTGTGGATGTTGCCTGCAGAGGCTGTAACATCTGCTTGTAAAGATTTTGCTAATTATTTCAAATGGAAGCAGCTATGAACTACTGTAGTACGATCTGAGATTACTAAACTGTCTCATCCGTGTCAGAACAGTCACAATACTTTCTGTTACATTTGTGGAGAGTACACACTTAAAAGGGTTGTCTCACTGAATCGATTCACCTTACTTCTGTCCTGTTTTTTTTAGGTTTCATTTTTGAATTCAGAGGCAGTTTACTGGCTTCTACTGACCTGCAGTGATGAGCTGCTGAGAACATCAGGTCTGTAGCGACCATCTCTGGCAGTTGTTCAGGAGAGATTGTACAGGTCTGTAGCTATAGCAACCTGAGGAGTTGATGCAGCCCATATGAAAGGGGATATCTAGGAATAGGGAGAACACTGTTAATGTACACTTACTGTGAAGTGACTTGTTTTCACAAGATCTTTAACATAAAAAGCAATCCTTGTAGAGAGACAACCCCTTTAAGCCTCATGACAGTTTTCACCATGAATGCCTGTGAGCTGTACTTTGGATGCAAGACTGGTGATCAAGACAAATCCTGGGCTCCTCACATCTGTTGTGCAAGATGTGCTTTTTGCTCTTAGAGGTTGGCTGAGAGGTTCATGCAAGTCAATGCCATTTCCTGTCCAAATGATATGGTGAGATCATGTGACCGACTGTTCCTTCTGTTTAAACAATGTCTCTGGTTGCTCTGCTAAAAATAAAAAATCCATTGAATAGCCCAATCATCCTTCGGCTATTAGAACAGTGCCACATGATGACACTCTTTAAGTACCAAAGTCACCAGAACCATGTAGCCTAGAGAAGGCAGCTGATGAAGATGTTGCAGTTTTTGGGTGTGAGATGGGGAATAGTCATGAGCGAACCCTAAAAAGTTTGAAGATCGAGTCGAACTCGAACTTGAATCCCATTAAAGTAAATGGGAGAAGATGTTCAGGTTAATTTTTATACCTATAATGGTGAAGAAGAATGGAGAAGCTGTAATTACTATCCATAACAGAAAACTGGATACGTGGAACAAGTTAGTGAAGAAAATTTGGCTCTAAGATTGACAGAAAAAAATTGAGAGGCTAAAATACTTCATTCCTTTCAATGGCTAACTGAAAACATGAGGACAGCTTGCAAGCAGGGGCGTAGCTATAGGAGGTTCAGCAGTAGTAGCTGCTACGGGGCTCTGCATCCTGAGGAGTCCCAAAAGCCCCTCTGACACACAAGAAGACACCGGTATTAGAAATGACACATGGTAACTGGCAGCAACCCTATTTCACTTTTTGCACCAGGGCCAAAGAACTTGAACTTATGCCTCTGCAGGCTGGACTACATTAGATGGCAGTACTATTGGTGGCAGTGAGAACATGGCAATGGGGAACATGTAGGTTCCGGTTCAACAAGAATAGGCAGCAGTACCATTGGTGGCAGCGAGAACATGGCAATGGAGAACAGCAAGGTTCTGGTTCGACAAGATTAGGTGGCAGTAACATTGGTGGCAGCAAGAACATGGCAATGGGGAACACTGAGGTTCCGGTTCAACTAGATTAGACGGCAGTACCATTGGTGGCAGCGAGAACTTGACAATGGGGAACAGCAAGGTTCGGTTTTCGACTAGTTGCGGCGTAATTGGTGGCAGCAAGAACAGGGCAATGGGGAACAGCGAGGTTCCGGTTTGACTAGATTAGACGGCAATACCATTGGTGGCAGCGAGAACTTGACAATGGGGAACAGCAAGGTTCTGGTTCGACTAGATTAGACGGCAGTACCATTGGTGGCAGCAAGAACAGGGCAATGGGGAACAGCCAGGTTCCAGTTCGACTAGATTAGAAGGCAGTACCATTTGTGGCAGCGAGAACATGGCAATGGAGAACAGCCAGGTTCCGGTTCGACCAGATTAGAAGGAAGTACCGTTTGTGGCAGCGAGAACATGGCAATGGGGAACAGCAAGGTTCCGGTTCAACAAGATTAGGTGGCAGTAACATTGTTGGCAGTGAGAACATACTAATAAGGAACAGCGAGGTTCCGGTTCGACAAAATAAGGCGGCAGTAACATTAGTGGCAGCGAAAACATGGCTATGTGGAACAGTGAGGTTCCGGTTCAACTAGATTAGATGACAGTACCATTGGTGGTAGCGAGAACATGGCAGTGGGAAACAGCCAGGTTCTGGTTCGACTAGATTAGATGGCAGTACCATTGGTGGCAACGAGAACATGGCAATGGGGAACACCAAAGTTCCGGTTCGACAAGATTAAGCGGCAGTAACATTGGTGGCGGCAAGAACATGGCAATGGGGAACAGTAAGGTTGCGGTTCAACTAGATTAGATGGCAGTACCATTTGTGGTAGTGAGAACATGCCAATGGAGAACAGCAAGGATCCGTTTCTACAAGATTGGGCCCCCAGTAACCCTTGGTGCGTAGAAATGCCAAAGGGAAACATTGGCTTCAGGATCAGGATTGAATTGTT